>LPNX010406226.1:212514-254475 GCA_001517045.1 Pseudotsuga menziesii | reverse complement strand
TTGGCCTCCATCATGCATGTTGCCATCTCCTTCAGTGATATGTTCTTCCTCTCAGCAACACCATTTTGCTGTGGTGTGTAGGGGATAGAATGTTGCATCTGAATACCTACATCTGTACAATAGTTAATAAACTCAGAATTGACATACTCACCACCATTGTCAGATCTGAGGACCTTGAGTTTCCTTCCACACTGGTTTTCAACCAAAGCCTTAAAGACTTTTAATAGGCCAAAAACTTCAGACTTGTGTTTCATGAAGTGAACCCAACAATACCTGGAAAAATCATCAATAAAGGTCAATGCATATTTTGCCTAACTCATGGACATATGAGGGAATGGGCCAGCAACATCACTGTGAATCAACTCGAGGGGTGCAAAGGTTCTCTCATGACTAGCTTTCTCAAACTTATGCTCTGGGTGTTTTCCTAGGATACAACCTTGGCAGACTCCTTTGGAAAATTTTATCTTGGGCAGCCCTATGACCATTTATTTCTCACTAAGATCAGACAGATACTTGTAATTTAAATGGCCAAATGTTTCATGCCATAGCTTGCTAGCTTCATTAGCATGGATAAGAAGAGTAGAGGGGTTTGAGTAAGGTAGGAAGTGTGAAAACATGTATACCTTTTGAGCATGATTCGCTACTCCTTTTGCAATGAATCTACCACTTGAGATTTCTGTGATCTCAACTTCATTGGGGGAGAATATGACTTTCTTAGGAGACCCAGTGTGGGTCATCTGGTACACTGACAGAAGGTTGGAGGCGAGACCAGGGACATACAGCACATTGTTGAAGTTACCATGATCAAGATATATCCTTCCTTTTCCTTTACTTTCAGTGAGAGAGTCATCTCCAAGTACAATAGATGGTCCTTTCGACATATCCAGTGAGGAGAAGGCCTCCTTAGTCGAAACCATGTGTCTTGAAGCTCCAGAATCTATGATAAAACTGGGTGAGATTGATGTGCCAACAACTAGAGCATGAACTCTCTCTCTGTCATCGGAACTTGATCCTCCTTCTCTCTTCTTTGAGCTTTCTGGAAGGGAGATGCCATTCTTCTCCAGGAGATTGGTCAGCATATCAATCTTCTTTTTCATACAAGAGATTTCAGTGTGATTTCCCTTTGAACAGTATGAGCACTTGTTCATTTCACCTTTGTTTTTCTTCTTCTGGGTATTTTTCTCGGGACCTTGTTGATCCTCTGGAGACTGCTTCTTGTCTCTTCTTTGCATAGGTGGCTTTTTAGATTTCTTTTTGCTTTTATCCACCTTCGAATCTCCAGCAATAAAAGCTTGATATTTGGAAGGTTTGATGGTGCCCATCATCACCAGCTTGTCTTGTTCTTGTGTGAGAGATTCCATGAAATCTGCAAGGCTAGGCATCTTCCAGGTTTGAGCTGTGAGTTTTGTGGCATAGAAGGTCAAAAAAAAAACTGAGTAGTCAGGTCCTAGCTTCGAGAGGATGGCCAATACGATCTGATCATCTTTCTTTTTGATACCACACTGCTTCAGCTGCAAAACTAGTGCTTTGAACTTGGATAAATATAGCTGCAAGGATTCAAAGCTACTGGGAATCAGAGAAATCAGCTCATTTTTGATCTGATGTCCCCTCATTTCATCTGTCTTTCCAAAAAGATCAGAAAGCTTCTCCCATACTTGATCCGGTGAAGTTAATCCATCGAGATGGAAAAGGAAGTATCGGGAAATACTGAGACATAGGAGGCCATAGGCCTCATCTCTTCGATTGTGCCATTTGATCTTCTCTGCAGCAGCATTGGGCTCTGCTTCTGTAGCCATAGTCACCCTGTAGAGGCCTTTCACTCTCAACAATATCTCCATCTCTGCTTTCCATTCAAAATAGTTAAAGGGAGTCAAGGTAGTTTTCTGTGAATCCATAGCTTTAGAAAATCTGTCCCGGTTGTCAGTAGAAGGCTCCCAGTCTTGATGTCAAACCTGCAAAACAATTTTTAAAGGAGATTAAAAACCTACAATGGCTCTGATACCATGTAGAAATTCATTCCAGCAGTAGATTAATTTTACCCACAACAATTATCAATTGATCATGCAAAATTGCTAACAATGGAGACTGAATATGGAGCTGTAACACAAAATTATATTAACTGAGTGTACAATAGCCAAACCTATAATAACATAGGTTTCTGAATATATAGAATACATCAAGAGATCAAATGCATAAGGAGTCATCCAAAACTAGCATAAAGCAGGCTTACCCAAAATAGGCAAATCCCCCATAGGTGTAAAAAGCTGATCCCAAATCTGTCATGAAGCTCACAAATTGGCAAGGGCACATGGGAAAGCTAATGAGTGGTAAAATGGAAGCTCATACATGCTTTTGCATGGAGGAAAGAGTGGAGCATGAAAGGGGCAAAAAACAAGTTCACCTCACCTAGTCTTGCTTTCCTATGTGCCTTAAAACACTGAAAAAGCAGGCAATAAAGCAGAAAAAGAAGAAGGGCACCTAGGAGGCCAGGAATAAAGTAGATTTGATTCCTAAGGCTTTCCCAAGTGCTACATGAGTCAAATATGGAAAGTTTGACCTCTATGGATAGGCAATTAGCAACTTGCACATGGTGGGACTCATGAACTAGGCAAATAAGACAAAAATAAATGAATTAATGTCTAGGTGGGTAATACTATGGGTTTGATTATTCTAACAGTTATCAAGAGCATTTGAGGGACTTCTGTTTCTCAAATAGGCCACACATTTCACTGCATCACCCCAAAACATTAGTTTTATATTCTTGAAAAACATCATTGAGCGAACCATATTCATTATGGTTCTGTTCATTCTTTTTGCTACACCGTTTTGTTGAGGATTGTAGGGAACTGTAGTCTGATGTACAATTCCATGTTGGCGAAGATAATATTCAAAAGCATTTGAAGTGTATTCTTTCCCATTATCAGTACGAAGTGTACCAATTTTTTATTGTGCTTGTTTTTCTATCAATGCATGAAAGTCTTTGAATGTTTTAAATGCTTCTGATTTTGTCTTTAAATAGTAAATCCAGCACATTCTTGAGTAGTCATCAAAAAATGTCATAAAATACTTATTCCCATTTGCTGAAGGAGTTGGCATTGGGCCACATAAATTAGAATGTACTAATTCTAATTTCCTATTTGCTCTGAAATTAGATTCATGGAATGGCAGCTTACTATGTTTCCCTAATATACATGCATCACATTTGTTCTTCTCTTTGGGAATGGTGGGCAAACCAAATACACCATTCTTTCTCAACAAACGAAGACTTTTATAATTTAGATGACCAAATCTTGCATGCCACAATGAACTAGATGACAAATTACCTTCTCCATTCTGAGAGAGGTAGGCATAGTTCTGAACTCTTGCAGATGAACCCTTAAGCTTCAGTAGCTTCCCATCTTCGTATCCAGTCATGATGACTTGGTTTTTAGAGGACTTTATTATTTCTACGATTCCATCAAACATGTGGATGGAATGGCCTCGCTGTCGAATCTCCACCAAGGACAGGAGGCTTCTCTGCAACTCTGGAAGATAAAGAACATTCTTCAACAAGAAATCAAGGAATCCATGCATCTTCATCCGAATGGTGCCCATTCCCTTTGGTTTAATACTTGACTTATCTGCAAAGTAAACTATGCCATCTATTGTTTCATTAAGTTCTTCAAAACATTCTTTTTTAAATGTCATGTGTGATGTTGCACCAGTATCAAGCAGCCAACAATCTTTGTAAGATGAAAGTGAAGTCATTTCATTAATTCCAAGATTACAATGTGCAACAATACAATGAGAAGCATCAAAAGATTTACTAGCATCTTGGTTTTTATTGTCCTCTTTCTTCTGGTTATGCTTGTCTTTGATGGAGTCCCATGAATCCCAACACTAATACGATGTGTGCCCAGTCTTTCCACATCGCTTGCACTGCAGATCTAATCTTTTGTTTATGCCCCCTCTGCCTCTGAAGTTTCTTCTTTCTTGTCCTCTCTTGCTGCAATCTCCCTTGGAAGGGTGTTTGAACCGATTCTTTGTTTTCTAAACAAAGTCAAGGGATTGTTCGACAGGCTTGCTTGATTTCTTGATCTTTCTAGACCATTTTGGATATGTTTCCTTTCCAGTGAGGAAATCACCAACAATAGATGCTATAGATTGCATCTTTTACAACTGTTAGTGTAATTTACAATATTGATCTTAATATGACAAAGAGAAAAACAATAACCTTGCAGGTCTACAGTCTCTACCAAGTTGATTTAAAATAAGTTCATTTACGGAGAAAATATGCTGTCAATAAGTTCATAAGAAAATAATTCGCCACTGGTGATGGTGAGGGAGAGGCACAGCTCTCAAAGAAACACAGGATTAGAATGCTTTCAATGCATCTCCATGTCTATCAGTCTCTGGAACTTGCAGCAGCAGAAAAATTGCTTAGTGGCAATATTCCCAATTGCACGAGCAGTCTCAATGCAATCAACACCAAGAAAACAACATATAGCTTTCACAAGATTCTTCAATGTATGATATATCAGTCAGCATACATTATTCTTCAATATTCAGCATAATATCAGTCAGCATATCAATCACAATATATCAGTCAGCATGATATACAACATACATTATTATTCAGCATAAAAGATATATATCAGTCACTCTCCACGTAGCTTATATACAACTCTCTACGCAACATATATATCAGTCACTCTCCACATCTTTTATATATGTTTTTATTGTCGAAAGATCAATGCCCAAGCTGGTTCTGAGATAAAGATTTAAATCCTCAATGTGGTGCAGCCATCGATTGAGTTCAACGTTATATAATTAGAGGAGGGATCAAACAGTATCTACATTAATTCATTCGCACAACGATCGAAATCCTTCAACAAGAAGCCAAGAACAATTATTGTAATAACACCATGTTCCAAACCGTCATTGCAGTTGCGTCGGTGGTGTTTTCTCTGATCCTACAATAGAATGAAGGAGGAGGGAATATTCCATGATGGTATTCTCACGACACTTCAACGATATCAGTTCTTCAATGCATATATTCCTTCACGCAGGCTTCAGCAAGCTTCACACAGGCTTCAGCAAGCTTCAACGTAGCTTTCAATGGCACGCTGTGAAATATAGAGAAAATTAATGCAAATACTTTGCAGTTCTAGGGTCCTCTTACTGAATGAAGAGGTGAAGAGTAACTCTCATCTTCGCTGTGGACCCGAAGCATGAAGAAAATAGAAAATATTCAAGGGGGCGCATGAACCCCTTCCATCATAAAAAGAATGCAATAGCCAGCCAACTACTCGACTTTTACTTTCAGGAAACACAGTTTATGATGACGAAGGATGGGCTATTGTTTATCCGTTTATCCTCCACGCAGTCGCAGAATGCAGTCCATGCTCAATGCAATATATATCAACGGATCAATGCTCATTCAACATTCCAACATCGTAGTCATAGGACAGTCAATCCACAGCTCTATGGTTTTTCATGTTCCAAATCCACACATATTCCAAAGCAATGACTCAATGTAGGAGAGGTCATGGTCCTGACTGATGAGAGGTCAATGGTTCACACATTACGAAGGAAAAAATAGTGGACTGAGCTCAACGCAGCATATAAATTTCATCAACACAGTCAGGCAGTTTGGGATAGGCGTGAATCTTCAGCCAACAATTTTCAATCACCGGTCTTCAAATAAAACTTCAGGCAGACAGCTTCCATGACTCCTCCAACGCTGGTATTCTTTCTCAACGCAGTCTCATTGCAATCATAGGTCACAGCCTCATAAGGAATGCAGAATTAAGGTTAGGGTTAGTTATTATGCAATCCACATCTAATATGGCAAGAAATCATTCTACCTCCACACAAGGAGAACGCCCACACACCACAAGATGAACACAGCTCTCAATGCACAGCACAGGCATGGACTAATAACACACACAATGAAGTATGCAGGCTGGTAGGAGAAACGCATGCAAATGGCAGACTGACGGAGCAGGTAGTCTGGCAATGGACTGGAAAGCAGAATGCCAGGACTGAAATGCAACATGAAGGAGTTATGGCTAATAGCCAAGCTCTGATACCACTGATAGGTATAACTTCCGATTCGATCTTATTCCAATGCCAATGCATATATTTATACAAATGATATGACGGTTGTGTTTCACCTTCCGCCCAGCCTTTTCGGCTTCCTACTATTCATATTTATTTATTTATTTACAATATATAATCCCTACGGATTATATTCTAACAAAAACAATAATAATATTAATTAAATAATTAATATTTATTATTAAAAAAAGGGATAGTATCAAAAAAAGAAAAAGAAGTCTTCTATCATCGAAGATGCAAAATAAAAGAAGACAAGAAGTCAAAACTTTATATCGTCAAAGAAACAAAATCCAAGTAAGACCCATCAATAAATTGATAGCCATATATCATTAAAAAATTTAGAGATCATGGAATCTGGTTTGCGACTACAAATAGAGAAATTAGAAGCCAAGTTAAAGCATTATCGAAGAGACAATGAAGAATTACGAGAAACAAATACGAACTTGGAAGTAATAATTAAAATACATGAGATGTAAAAAGAGCTCAAGGAAAAAAAAATTTCCGACCAGAAAAATCATATAGAAAAATTGTTTGCCCAAATTGAGAAATTAAAAGATGAAAATGATTTTAATCAGAGATTGAAAAATCAAGATATAAAGAAAGAAATAAACGATTATGAAGCGAAATAAAAATGGTTGAACAAAATCGTTAGCAACAAGGATGAATAACTAACGCAGATACAACATAAATTAGAAAGTCAAGAATCAGTGATTGACTAGTATCGACAACTGATAAAAGTTCTTCAACAACAAAATGACGACTCTAAAAAGACTCATAAGTCGGAGATTGCAAAAAGTAATAAAACACTATCCAACAATTTCGAAGAAATTTTCAGATTAAGGAATCATAACAAAACACTAGTCACGAAAATTAAGAAGTTGAAAAATAGTCAAAAGACAGAACAATCTATGGAAGACATTGAAGAGAAACTTCTAGACAAGAAGGAGGAAAATAGTTGCATCAGAAGTCATAACAAAGATCTTAAGGAACAACTTAAGAAGTTTGAAGATGACAGAAAAACGCAAGTAGAAGTGATTAAGAAGTTTCAAAATGATTATGTGCAGTTGGAAAACAAGGTGGAAAAGATATAGAATGAAACCTTAAAACCTCGAGGGATGAAAATACAACTTCCAACTCAGATCAATTCTCACAAGATGACACTTGTAAAAGAAAATGACATCGTGAAAAGTCCTTATTGACACCCCAACCATAAAAACCGGTATCCTAAAAGGTGGGAACTATCGAAAGCTAATGGTACCAATGTGACCAAAGTTCCTAATGATAGATCAGTATGTAATGCCAACAATACACAAAAAATCAATTTGGGATGGATTGATTCATCCACATATTTTAAGTTATGCTCCACTCTTATCAGTTCATATCAACCTGTTTCGTCAGCTACGACAATACAAAAAAAAGTGGCAAAAACATTATGAAGGCTTTGAGGACAAAGCCTTTCTAAGAGAGTCTCAATGTAACGAACATAAAATAAGATAATAATTAAATAATTAAGTTAACTATGTTAGGTTATGAAATGAGGCATCTCCTCATTTCAAATGCCCAAGCCATATTTAAGGTAGGGCCACCATTGTAACATATCATCTCTTATCTTATCATTAATATATATATTTTTTGTATGGCTTATCTCATTTACCAAGTTTTCTGGTAATATTATTTGTATAAGCGAAAAAATATTCGCTTCAGAAACACATAAATATCACTTTCCTTTCCCCTTCCTTTCTTCGATCAGGGACTTGACACCTTATCTGGGAAGAAGTTTTTCTCCTTCCTGGATGGGTTTAGCATGTACAATAAGATCCATATTGCTCCTGAAGACCAGGATAAAACTACCTTCACCTGTCCTTGGTGAACTTTTGCATACAGGGTGCTTCCCTTTGGCTTATGCAATGCACCAGCCACATTTTAGAGAGCTATGATTGGCATCTTTTCAGAATTGGTTAATGATAGTATGGAAATTTTCATGGATTATTTTACTCCTTATGGAAAGGACTTTGAAGAAGCATTGAAAATTTTGGAAAAGGTTTTAACACGCCGCTAGCAGACCCAACTATATTTGAGCACTGAAAAGTGCCATATGATGATGAGTGAAGGGGTAGTAGTGGGGCATTTTATCTCTGTTGATGGAATCCAGGTAGATCCCTCTAAAATCAGGGTAATAAAAAATATACCCACTCCTAGAACTCAGAAAGAAGTGCGTAGTTTCTTAGGGCATGTTGGTTATTATAGAAGATTTATAAAAAACTTTTCCAAACTTGCCTCTCCTTTGTTTTCATTATTAATGAAGGATGTGCAATTTATTTGGAATGAGGCATGCAAATTTTTTTTTGTTAAACTTAAGGAGAAGCTGTCTACAACTCCCATCTTAAGGGGGCCCAATTGGGCCCTGCCTTTTCACATTTCTTCAGATGCCTCTGATACTGCCATTAGAGTAGTTTTAGGATAGCAGGATGGTCAAGCACCTTATGTAGTCTATTACATTAGCAAAAAATTAGCCCCTGCTGAACTTAATTATACTGTTATCGAGAAGGAGTTTTTAGCCATTGTCTGCTCCATTAAGAAATTTAGACACTACATCACTGGATATCCCACCTTTATGCACATCGACCACTCAGCCATCAACTATCTAATGAATAAACCTGTTACAAATTCTCGGGTAACTAGATGGATGTTATTATTACAGGAATTTGATATCACTATTATAGATAGATATGGGAAAGAAATTGTTGTCACTGATTTCTTATCTCGCTTTACTAACAGTGATGATAATCTGCCTGTTGAGGACTCTTTTCCAGATGAACACTTATTTGCATTTTCAGCTTATTCCCCTTGGTATGCATATGTCACTAACTACTTGGCTACAGGGAATATTATGACACATTTGTCAAAAAGAGTGTTTATGCCAGAAATTGTTTCCAGACTACAAGAAAACAAGCCAACATAATCTCAAATATTCAATCAAACAAAACTAGGTTTTTAGGGTTTTTAAAGGTTTTATGGTTGTGAAGTTTGGTGACAAAAGGGAATACATTCATAACCTAAATAAGAACTAAATCACAAGTAAATAAAAACTGAGATGCATAACATAATAACCATGTATCCAACAGAAAATAACATTGAAGTTCATCCACAAATGGCAAGCACTACAAGCATAAAAACTATAAACCAGCAATGAAATTACCAAGTGTGTAGCTAAACAAGCTATAAATGAAGCCAAAGAACATACTAAAGGGTAAAATGGAGCATATGTTTCATAATCAGTTCCTCAAATACACATGAGAGTCATATACTTAGCTTATCAACAAGTTAGGAGACCTCCTCTAGCTAGCCAAAAGTCGAACCCTTAGTTCTCTTTGTGACCTCCCTAAATACTATCTTTCAAAATTCAGTTAGAAGCTAAACCATAACTGCTTTTCATCCTATTCATCGAAATGGTTTTATCAAAATAGTAATTACAAAAGTAAAATATTCTTTAAAACATAACAAGTAACTGATTTTGCTAGCAATCCTCATAGATATTTAGCAGCTTCTGCTAACAAAGCTATCCCCTCTAAGGCTTGGGACTTTCTCCTAGATTTCAGCTGCTCTGCTTCCATCTCTGTCATTCTTCTAGTAAGCTCTTCATTTTGTTTCTATAGATCTCTGATAGTCTGTTTTAATCCTGCAAATTGTAACTCTATACTTCTTTTCCTTTTTAAGGCCTCTTTGGAGACTGCAATTAGTTCTTGATAATGATTATTCACCTCTTCTAGGTCTTCTTTGAGTATCTTATTAGCTATAATCAAACCATCACTTCTCTCCTGCATATACTTTACTTGATGTTTATACTACTTTATAGTTCTCTGTAAATTTTCTTTCTCTGAGTCAAATGCCTTGTTTCCTGTTGTACTTTACAGCTCATTAGGAAGCCATGGAATGTTAAGTCTTCTAAAGGTTTCCTCATCTTCAGGCAGCAACTCTGTAGAAGTATCATGAAAACTTGGGTTTTATTGAGTATCAGTTTCACTAGGAACATTTTCATCAATCAACAGTTTGTTTTCTGAATAAGAAACCTCTATTTCATCTTTTTGTTGTTCTTTTAACATTTGACCTCGTATTTCCAAAAATACATCAGAAAGTTTGGTCTCAATGAGGCTAGATTCTTCTTCTGATTTCAATGGTTTTTTCCTTTTGCTGTCACCCTTGCCAACATCCAGCCTTTCATGAAAGGAAAAATTATCAATCATAGTTACTGCTTCTGTATTCAATTTAGGGTTAGTAATTTCTTCATGTTTAGCCTTAGTTTGTTCTTGGGTCTAGTCTTGGGTCTCCAGCCTGGAGCAAGTTCTCCTACCATTTTTAAAGTTTTTCCTTGATGGATGACAGAGGCAAATTCCTTAAATTTAAGGTTGTTTTTCTTTGGTACTGCTATCCTATCTTCCTGACTGTGAAACTCCTTTTTTGTGCCAACCCTAGTTTTTTCAATGACAGTAAGCTTTTCCTCCTCCAACAAGTATGTTTCATCCTCAGACAAGACTATAATTGGAATTTGATTTTGGACTTTAATGTTTTCTTCATCACCTGAAACCTTCTCTGTAAGTACAATCTTCTCATCAACGAATGTATTTGCTGGTGCATCATTCTGAACAGACTGAGTCTCCTTGTGAATAAACTGCAATTCTTTGTTCTCACTATCATCTGGATGCTGCTTAGATTCACAATCTTCTTTTGCAAGTTCTACAAATTCCTCTAATTTGACACATTCTTCATCTTCAACTTTCACTTTTTGTCTTAATTTTCTGATCAAGGTCTGTCCTTTATCAGCTTGCTTTCTAGTAGACTGTCCTTCTTGGCTATTTTGGAACCCTGACCAAAAAAGAAAGTATTCCCAAGTTTTTCCTTCCTTCTGCAAAACACTGTTGATGATAAGTTTGATAAGTCCATGATGAAATATGGACTGTCTAGTATGGTATTGATGTTCTTTGATTCTGCTAGACATCTTATGTAGGCTCTTTAGCAGGAAGAAAGGCAGATTCATCTTTGATTCTCCAATAAGGTGTTGAAGGAACCTGAAATGGTACTTGAAAACGAAGGCATACCTTCCTTCACATTTAATGTAACTTTGTAAAACCTTGATAGGTTCTACCCATTCAGCTCTGAAGTAATGGATGGGCACTCCCTTTCCCCAATCTAGAACAATACCAGGCAATAGATACCTTTGTGCATTGAAAGTAAAAGGAACTTTCTTAAACCAAAGTTCTCCTTCATTTTTAACCCCTATTGCTTCAGCCACCAAATCTGTAGTCAATTTGAACTTCAAAGTATCAAAGGATACAATATCTTTTTCATAACATTGAACAAACTTGTGAGAGACTTCAGCATTTTATCCATCAATCTTTTTAAAAAAGATCAACCATATAGCATTTTCAAACAGTTCAGGACATCTTGGAAATTTGTCTATCCAACTGAGATCAGTGGGCTCAACCCTATTAGTCTTCCCACTTCTCTTCATCTTCTATTTGGTTTTCATAACCTGTTAGTAACTTCATAGCCTATTTTCTTCAAGTTTGCACAGTCTTGGCAGTCGATTTTCCTTTTAACTCTCACAGGCTGCTTATCTTCAATTTTACACAGTCTATTCTATTACCAATTCAAGAAATGCTTTGTGCCAAGTTTAAATAATTTGGATTAAACTTAGAACGAAAAATCTCTAACAGTGTTGTTCTGAACTTTACTAACTCAAACGATGCCTATTTAGAAATTTGGACTAATATCTCATCATTAAAAGTTTGTTGAGTAAGTAAATTCATTTCTTCCTCTAACAATTTGACATCATAAGGCTTAGCAGAAAAAACCCCAATTTTAACAGGTCATGACCAAGGTCACGTGAGATACCTCATTCAAAGCTTAATGCGGGTGTTAGAAGTGGATTCCTGGACTGACTAGATGTCAAATTTAACGCTCCAGGTGTCTTCAACTCTCCAGCTCACTTCTAACTGTCACGCTGGGAAACCCTAATTATTCCTTCAACTGCCAAATTCCTGATTTTTAAGCAATGTGTCTCCACCCCGGCATCCACCAGCTTCGTAATCTTCAGTTTGAGAACCTCTTCCTGAAAATCTTGCCTCATTCCACTCTCTATCTTGATTTGCCATGCATTTGCATAAAACTGTCACGATCTCTCTCACACGATGACCAACACCTGTTTATATGATTATCTTGGAAAGACACGTATCAAACATGATTATTGATGTGATTAGTCTCCCTAGGAACAAAATCATTGAAGAAATCAGCGTGAAAAATGACAAATTGAGCACTCGCGACTTTCTTGTAGCGCGCCAGTGCATTATTTTTGCCCTTGCGCTACAAGAAAGTTCAAAAATCTAATTTGTGTTATTTGATCAATAATCCAACTTTAAAACTAGGTTTATATGATTAAACCTTGATCTTAGTGCTATTCATGAAACCATTAATCAAAATATACTCTATAGAACCCTTCAAGACATAGGAAAAAACAAAAATGATGAAAACCTAAAGGCATAAACTCAAAATTGATCTCTAAACCAAAATTTCCTAGAAGTAAGCAAATGAGAAAGCTTCAAAAACAAAAACAAAATATAAGGCTGAAGAAAACAAATTCATGACTTAATAAAGAGAAAAGAGGAAAATCATTCAACAAAGTGCTAGGTATTGTTGGATAGGTGGCCATCTCTTCTACACAGCTCCTGATTTTGAGATTAGAAGATGTGTAAGAGAAGATGAAATATTCCATATTCTGAAGGCCTGCCATGATGAGCCTTATGGGGGACATTTTGTAGATAGGAGGACAGGTCATAAGGTGCTGACAGTGGGCTACTATTGGCTGACACTTTTCAGGGATGCAAAAAAATGTGTCCATTCTTGCTACAACTACTAGAGGATGGGCCAACCTAACAGATTGGATCAAATGCCTCTTCAACCACAGTTGGTGGTTGAACCTTTTGACAGATGGGCCTTATATTTTGTTGGCCCTATAAACCCTCATTCCAAGCAGAAATCCTACATCTTGGTTTGTACCGACTACATGACAAAATGGGTAGAAGTTGTGGCTTCGGTGAAATCCAATGACCAGGCTGTAATTGATTTCCTGTATGGTGAAATATTTACCCATTTTGGAGAGTACCCAAGGAAGTGGTTATAGATGGAGGAACTTAGTTTGTGTCGCATCAATTTGAAGCTTTGCTACGGAAGTACCATATTCAACACTAGATAGCTTCATTGTACCATCCCCAGGCCAATGGCTAGGTGGAAACCACTAACAAAGTTATTGAATCCATCCTTACCAAAATAGTCAGGAGCCATCGTAGAGACTGGGCAGATAGAATTCTGGAACCATTGTGGGCATATCGTGCTACTTGGCGCAATACTACAGGTTTCTCTCCTTATGACTCGGTGTATGGAAAAAGTGATGTCTTCCCCATTGAATTCAAAATCAAGACCTTGAAGATAGTTATGGAGGTAAAGCTAGATGTGACTGAAGACGAGAAGAGAAGATTCAATCAATTGAATGAAATTGATGAGAAATGTTTAGCTGCTATGGATCAGAAAATATTAATTCAATAGCAGATATCCAATTGGCACGATTAATTCATCAAAAAGAAAGTCTTCTGCGAAGGAGACTGGGCATTATTATATGATTCACGATTCAAAAGGGACTTCAAGGGTAAGTTACGCACAAGATGGTTGGGCCTATACCAGGTAGATAGAGTATTTGATAATGGTACAGTCCTCCTGGTTACTATTGATGATAATTGTGCACCATTATTTGCTAATGGTCACAGGCTACGACTGTACCATAAGCCCATTTCGAAGGACGCATTCAGTTCATAGATTGCAGCTGATATGGAATACCAGTTAGAACAAGGGTAGGAATATTTCTCTTCCCCTGTTAATCTTTAGACAATTGCTATTATTCCTACATAAATTTTTGTACATAAATAAATTGATATTTTTATTATTATTTTATTTTTCCTTTGCGCTTGATCCATTTTTTTTTAAGAATATGTGCAGGGATGTACCTGAGGAGAAATGGTCATGATTGGGCATAACGACCAGGGGTGTCCTTTTGTAACTTCCTACTTCAGAAGAAAACTCCTTAAAATAAACAGTGAGCAATCAGTCACAGCTGTGATTCCTATAAAAATTACCTAATTTTCTATTTATTTGCAGCTGCAACACCTTAAAAATGCAGTTTTTTTTCTCGTTCTTCTCAGATGCAATGCCATAAATATTTGTCAAAATTTTCTTCTACCTACAGCTACAACACTATAAAATAACGCCCTTTTTCCCATTCCGCATAGCTGCAACACCATAAAATAATTCCCTTTTTCCTATTCCGCGTAGCTGCAACACCGTAAAACCTTGCCTATTTTTTTGTTTATCTGTAGCTGCAACATCGTAACCTAATTCCTTTTTCTATCCTGCAAAGATGCGATTCCGTTTAAATTTTTCCCATTTTTACCTTTTCGGGCAGCTACGACTCTGTTTCAATTTTGCCCATTTTTGCATTTTCCAGTATCTACAACTCCGTTTCAATTTTTCCTATTTTTACCTTTTCTAGCAGCTGTGACTCCATTTCAATTTTGCCCATTTTTACCTTTTTCGGCAGCTGTGACTCCATTTGTAATCAGGAATATTGCACCTTCTATGGATAGAAGTTGTTCCTCTGGTCTAAATGGTTCAAATCCAGAACAAATTAGTGAATGACAAAGGATGAAGACCTTCCCTGAATGTTATAAACACCCGGAATACTTCTTTAATCATGAACATGTGTATTTGCAAACATGTCAAACAAACAAGAACATCAAAGCTACCAGAAAATCATCTACACATCCATTCTAGTGACTAAGGAATCCAATAACATATACATGCGGAATCAAAACAACAGATATGTGGGACAGAAATCAGCTTTGCATTAAGAAATGAATGGAGAATCTTACAACCATTTCCTTAGTGTTTACAAAATCCTCCACAAGACAAAAACCTCATCCCCAAAAGATCCAACTTGCTCTCTTGTGTTCTCTAATGGATTAAAATAGGTAGTCAATTCAACAACATAAAAATACCATTCAGATCTCCCCCTCAACTATGGATATGAGCTTGTATTTATACAGCTCAATGGAAAGGGATAGTTGAGAGAATTGTGGGTGAGGTGGCTCTAAGATTCTACCAAGAGGGATCTCGACTCCAACTAATCCATATTGATAGGGATAAGGGAGGACATAAGGCTCATTATCTAGAAGCCTCGAGAAACTTCTCTTTTTCTCATTTTACCAAGGGTACAACTTTTGTTCCCTAATGACATAACAATTTAGGTGAGAACTGCTTCAAAGACAAAGCACTTCCACGGTGGCACCACTTCTCTATAACAGGACACAAGTGGTGCTGAACAAGGTACCGCTCATCAACCAAAGGGTAAGCATAGTGCTAGGTTTTTTCAGGTAGAATTGATATCCAGAGCAAGTTTCCACTCCAAGTTTTGGGATTTATGGAAAACATAGGGGTTAAGGATATCATCACATGTTGGTGATAGGATTTAGGTATAACAAAATGCCCCCCAAAGCATGAGTCTTAGAGGGATACGATAAGTGAGATCTTTGAGAGAACAAGTTGTCACTTCGAGGTGAGAGTCAGCTCGGTTGGAGAGTATCGTAGACTAGGCATCTGTAGTACATCAATACTTTTGACTCATAGAAAAATGTAACCAACTCATGGCTACAGATCAATACAAGGAAGATCCATGAGAGGAATAAACAACCATGGCTACTAGAATACAACATAGATCCATGTTATAGAGGACTCAAACTTGGAAATAGCTATCAGACATACAATGCAGATCTATGTCATACAGATGCAAATTTGAGCATGGCCACAACCATACAAATGTAGATCCATGATTGATATACAAAACTCCATCGTAACCTGGGGAAAGCAATGAGTGCTAAACAAGTACCAAAGGTATTCGTCTCATTTTCCACAAAGTACGATTCTATCCATGTGATTACAATGTTCTGAAGTCAAACATGGTAGAAACCACTTGATTACTGGCCAATGATGTCAACCGTTAACAATTGCGAGGGAGATGACCATTGATGTCAATGATTCCTAAGGTGCCCTAGTATAATCTACTGAGTGTGAATAGATGTCTTGATGTCGAACACCTATTTGATTCTATCGATCAAAGGCCAATGATGTGAACCTATGTTGAGAGCGAGAGAATCTGTAATTGAGGCATATAGATCTCAAGGTACTAAATTCGTTTCTAAGACTATTTCTTGGATGATGAGCTGATGTTGACAGGAATAGTCTCATTGAAGGAGGGCCATGATGAATCCCACATTGATGACACAAAACTCAGAACAAATTTTTGGAATGATGTGAATGAGGTAACCATAATACTAACTCAAAAGTACTGACACAGAGACTGTTTTGACTGCAGAGGTAAACTTCTTTAACTTATTTTTGAACATCAGGTGGCACTACAAAAGACTTGGTAGCATGAATAGACCAAACAAACACACAATACAATGGTGGACAATGCATTATTTTGAAAGAATCAAAGGAGTGACATGACTCATGAAATTGGATCGTCATGGAAATCAACTGCATACCCAATTGACTGAAATGATATGCAAACAAGTTCCATGTTCAAAGGTAATGACAAACTAGTAGTTATTTGCAAATTGATTCCCTTCCCATTTTCTCAATCATCGTTGATGAGTGCCTATTTTCGTTTTTACGAGTTCAAAGAGGGTAACAAACACTCGTTATAGCTCGTCCAAAGAAAATTCCAAACTCATATGTTTTACGAACCTGAGAGAGGAGGGGTTCATTCCCAAAAGAGGGTCTCTCAGTGTTTAATTTAACAAGTCCAATGAAAGTTAACTTGGTATCGTTCATGTTTATAGAGTCTGAATGACCATGGAAGAAGACTCCACAGGGTCCTTTTTTGTAAAATAGTTCATTTGAACCGAAAAAGTGATCACCTACCATCAGATGAACGACTCTTCAAGTGTTTTAATGAGCATGAAGAAGAAAATATCACTCGATAATTGTTTCGTATTTAAGGAGCATGAAAAGAGTTTAAAGAAGAATCCACTAGGTCTCTTCTCATAATGAGGGATTTTATGAGTCTGAAAAGAATCAGAAAAGGACTCATACCTTTGATGCTAAGTTTCTATAGAATGACCAAAGTGTTGCAATAAATGCTCAAAGACTTTTTTCGTTTTATGGTAGTGCAAAGAAGTAAAGAAAAAACTCCCAAAACGTTTACTGCTACCACTCTTTATCCTGCAACGACTTGAAAAATGACAGTTAAACTCTCCAATAAATGACATTAAAGGATTATGACTGATACATTTCTTGTAATAAATGATTTTAAAAACAAAAATATGACATGTCAAAACCTAAAATGCATATAAAAGGTATGTAAATAGTAAAAAATCAAAACATTTTACCATTTACCCATAGTGGAGAGCCTTTGGAGCATTTTCTTCGTCATATTTTCAACTGTTGATTCTGGGAGCATCTACCATCGGATTTACACACCGTTAGTTCTAGGTAATAGCTTAAACCTTACTCTTTCATTTCATCCTTTCATTTTATATTTTTGGGGGTGTTTTGGGCCTATTGGGCGAGCCCTAAAACCATGGAAGTAGGCACCTCTCTTATCCCTTGTGGGATAAGTGGTACCCTGCTAGAACCGTTCCTAAAAATCTTGACACAAGAAGTGTCAGTGCCTATCCTAAAAAAGACATAGTCGGTGCCGGCCGTGTGTAAATAAAGATATCTACACAAGACAAACTAGCTCAAATTTGATGATTTGAATGATTGATAGTGTTTCTAATTAGTTTTTTGATGGTTTTTGATAGGTTCTTATTGATAAAAAATGGTAATTTGGAAAGAGAGGCAACATGACAATGATGATGCATTTTCCGAACGAAACGCAGGTTATATAGCCGTGTTGAGAGACTGTGGTCTTCTAAAATTTTTCCACACACCCAGCATGGTATCACATGAGCGCCTAGTAGAGCATATACTTCGGATGTGGAATCCAGAGAAACAATATTTTGAGGTTGGTGCTCATATATTGACAATTGGATTAGAGGAAATCTACTTCCTGACAGGCCTATCGAGACGGGGTGCTCCCATATCTTTGACAGGTTCCCATGGAGGGGACATTACTACTCAGGAGTTGATAAATCGCCATTGTATTCCTGGGACCAGGACATCGGGGAAGAAAATTCCCATAAAAGCAGTGGTGGATGGCCTACTACAGACAGTTTTGTTTACCATGTAGAGAGTGGTGGGAAGCCAAGGGGTACATTAGGCATCTAGAGCACATATTCTCTATGCTATAGAGGCCATGGTGCCCATAGTTTTAAACTGGGTAAAAGCTCTACTTTCGATCTTCAAGGATTAGCTGACCAAGTGTCGGCAGGGGGAGCTGAAGTAGTTCGGTTTTGGTTCCATGATAGCGTGTTTATTTTTCAAGCGGGTTCCCCAGATGGGACCCTAGGTGGTCTTTACAGAGTTGAGGGCACGAGGCCCTTGCATGCTGAGATGGGTATAGATTATGGCCTGTACTAAAGTGGGTATAGGTAAGATAAAGTTCAGTGAATCCAATACCAATGTCAATCAATAGCTTGAATCCATGAGAAATTCGAATACCTAAGGAGGCAATTCGAAATCATGAGTGAGTTTGGCTTAACCAAAACCCTAATTGACTCACCAAACCCTAATTGACTCACCAAACCCTAACTAAAGTCAAAGTGCAATAAATGACTGAATCTCAACTGAAAGAGATCCAACACATGTCATAGCAAGCCAACCATCAAGTGCTAGTGCTCCATGACTTCAATGAACCTCGATGAGGTTAACTGAAGCTGAACTAATCATCAGAAGTTGGTGGAGGTGCCCTGTTGACTCCAGATCATTAAATAATAATAAATAATCATTAAATAATATATTTAATGAGAGGAGGTGCCTTAACTGACTGGTTGAACTGATTGTAACCACCAGTTAGCAATTAGGTGCATTAATATCACTTAGATCACCCCCGGAGTGCTTCAGTTAGCCTCCTTGACTATAGGAGAACGCTAAGTTAGCCTCATTGACTGTAGGTAGGCGTGGGTGTGACTGGATGATGGCAATTAATGCTCCACCGATGTCAATTAATGTCGATTATACTTAGGATAGTGGTTTAACTAGGCCAATTTGACCAAAAAGAGTGTGTATGATGGTAAATGTCTCCAACAGAAAAGTATCGTCGAAGGAGGGCCATGATGAGTCCCACATTGATGACATGAAACTTGAAACATAGTTCTAGAATGATGTGAATGTAGTAACCATATGACTGACTCAAAGATCTTGACACAAAGACTATGTAAACTACAGAGTTAAAACTTCTTCAAATCCCCTTTGAACATTGGATGACACGACAAAAAGACTTGGCAGAATGACTAAATGGGACAAACACATAATGCGATAGTGGACAATGCATTCTTTTTAAAGACTCAAAGGAGTGACATGACTCATTAAAGTGGATCGTTGCGGGGATCAGCTGAATACCCAATTGACTGACATGATGTGCAAACAAGTGCCATATTCAAAGGTAATGACAAACAACTGCCATTATTTACAAAATGATTCCCTTCCCATTCCCCCCATCATGATCAACGAGTTCCTCTTTTCAGTTTTACGAGTTCAAAGAGGGTAACAAACACTCGATATAGCTTGTCGAAAGACAATTCCAGACTCATATGTTTTAAGAACCTGAGAGAGGATGGGTTCGTTCCCAAAATGGGTTTCTAAATGTTTAATTTAACGAGTCCACTGAAAGAAAACTCGATATTGTTCATGTTTAGAGAGTCTAAATGAATATAGAAGAAGACTCCAAAGGGGTCCTTTTTCATATGATTTTGTCTCTATGGCCCAAAAAGTGTAAAATCATACCTTAGAGAACTCTTCCAGTCATGATTGGCTGGAGTGTTCATTTTTCGTAAATAGTCCTATCCAAACCGAAAAGAGATAACCTACCATCGGATAGACGACTCTTCAAATACTTTAATAAGTGTGAAGAAGACAAAATCGCTCGATGATCTTTTTGTATTTAGGGAGCCTGAAAAGAGTTTAAAGAGAAATCGATGAGGTTTCTTTACACAATGTCATTTTTTTACGAGCCTGGAAAGAAACTAAAATGGAATCAGACCTTTGATACTAGGTTTAAAGAGCATGATCAAAGAGTCGTAATGAATGCTCATCAACCTTTTCTGTTTTATGAAAGTGCAAAAAATCCATAAACAAACTTCCAAAGCTTCTTACTATAGTTCTCTTATCCTGCAATCGACTCAGAAACAAGTGTTAAATGCATTTATAACTAGCATTAAGGGATTACAACCGATAAAATTTGAAATATGATTTTATATAAAAACTATAGTATGTCAAACCCAAAAAGGCCCATATAAGTCATGTAAATAGTAAAAAATCAAATCATTTCACTATTTACCGATAGTGAAGAGCACTTGGAGCATTTTCTTAGCCATATCTTCTGCAGCTGATACAGGGAGCTTCCATCGTCCGTTTTGAGCATCGTCAGTTGCAGGTAACAACTAACACCCTATTCTTTCATTTCATAGTGTTTATTTTGAGTTTTTGTGGGGTTTTGGTCTCATATGGAAATCCATAAAACCTTAAAAGCGGGCACCGCGACTACCCCTTGAGGGATACGTTGTACCACCCAAAAATTGTGCCTATAACATAGTTGACAGGCAGTGTCATCGCCTGTCTCCAATGGTGCATAGGCGGTGTCTGTTGTGGAGACTTTAAACTCATAGAATGAGAAATAATAAGTCATTCTTTTGATTTTTAATGATTAGGAATGATTCTAATGCATGCCATTATTTTTTTTGATAGGTCTTGGTTGCTCGAAACATGGTGATATGGAAAGAAAGAACAAATGACAATGATGATGCCTTTGCAGAGAGAAATGTGGGTTGTATTTCTGCATTACGGGATTGTGGGATCCTGAAGTTCTTTTGAACCCCAAGCATGGTGTCATAAGAGTGGTTACTGGAACACATATTGTGGATGTGGAATCCAGAGCAACAATATTTCGAGGTGGTGGCCCATATTCTTACAGTGGAAGTAGAGGATATATACTTCTTGACTGGTCTCTCGAGATGGGGTGCCCCCATCTCTCTAACAGGTTCCTGTGGAGGGGATATTACCACTTGAGAGCTTATAGATCATCACTATGCTCCAAGAACGAGCACATCAAGGAAGAATATCCCATCATAGCAGTGACGGATGGGCCGCTACGGACCATCCTATTTACTATGTAGAGGGTGATCGGGAGTCAGGGTGTGCACTAGGCTTCTAGGGCACATGTGTTGTACACCATAGAGGCCATGGCACTCACGATGTTCAACTGGGAGGAAGCCATGCTTCCAATATTCAAATATCAGCTGACTAAGTGTTGGTAGGGAGAGATAAAGTAGTTTGTCTTTGGTTCCATTTTATCCTGCTTCTTTTTTGAGCAGGTTCCATAGATGAGACCTCAAGTGGTCTTTCAGAGTTGGGTTTATCAGACCATCCAGGAGTTGGGAAAGGCTAATGCTAAGTTGGTGCACTGACACCAGAACTAGCCTGGCTTCTAGAACACCCACACACACCCAACATAAGGAAATCAGTCCTTTCTCTGTAACGCAGTCGCTCAGACCCTGATCTCCCTTCCAGTGCTATTCAGGGGTTGTGTAGAAGAAAACCGGCTCAACGGCTCTGTCTGTGTGGTTTTCAACCCACCAGGTTTATCAAGCATCTCAGGCCCTCATTCACCACTCCAATGCAATCCTAGGACAAAACAACTGCATGCAAGTAGCCAAATAGCTATTCAAGCTTCTACAGGGAAGAACCCAACCAGTCCATTGTGGCAAACAACAACTCACAGCAACTATGAACCCATAGCAATTTCTCAATGGAATTGTGGCTAAACAATAGTAAACACACACAAACATGAATCCACATCACCCACTCCTCAGTATGATCGTTGTGAGACTTGTACAGACTCGAAAATGGTAAGGGAACAGACTCTCAAACTACACCTGATGGAAAAAGTCACTGGCAAACAAAAATAGGAAAGAAATTACGGCCATGGCCCAGTAATAGAGTTGCAGTCTTCAGCTCATGATTTAGCGATGAAGGTTGGAACAAATTCCCAATTAAGAAATGCATCGGGCAAATTGATTCTCTATCTAAATGGAAATAACACAACACACAGACCGACGATCGGTGATGAAACCGCAACAGTCTAACGACTGTGGGAAATACCAATGCTCTGTGTGAGCAAGGGAATAATACTCATAGAATAGCAACGCATGAGAGACATAGGGAAAACCAAAACAAAGGAATGTGTATTCCTTTAACTCAGTCCGCGTGAGGTGAATGAACAACCACTGTTTGGTTAGTGGACAGACCATTCGAAACCTAGAAGGTTGTCGTGGAGAGAGTGCAGGCACATGGGGAGAATGGCCATCATGGTGTAGTGGCCTTGCTGTCAGTAAATAGATGCCCCACTAACAATAAAACAATGGAGGTGGTGGTTGGATGAGATAAGGGAGGGTGAGTGAAGAGAGTGGTGACACATGGATTTTCCCCTCCATGGCTCAGGATTTAGCTTCCCCCCTCCTTACCCTTAGGAAATCATGCCCCTTCTCAGTTTAGTTGTAGTGAACATAGCTGGATGGGTTATTTAATTAAATGTGTGTTTACATGATGCCACATTTATTATATATGCCGCATGTCTCGATATACCATCAGTGACCATTTCAATCCAAAACATATCATAACCAAATCATGGCGGGCCTTGGCCTTTAGCTCCACACCAAGATCATTTACAACATATGTATCATATATACTAAATGCAAGTAGGATCAAAACCAGGGTGTTACATTCCCCTCCCCCTTCAATAGCACTGTCCTCAATGCTTTACAAAATTTGAACAAAATGCTACACTGGTACCACCTCAGTGTTCCACAGAATTGAACAAAAATGGATGTGCCAATCACATGGCATCCTCCAGCTCCCACGTAGCCTCTTCAGGTATGTAGTGATCTCATTGCACCTTTACCTTCCCTATGGCTCAGTTCCATATCATTGTGATCTTTGTGTTGAGGATGCGCATTGGCTCGATTTGGAACTCTCCCTCGGGTTCCACTTGAATCACATCCCAATTTATCACATGGTTAGGATCATGTACATATTTCTTAAGCAAAGAAACATGAAAAAAATTATGAGCTCTAGTACTAGCAGGAAATGCAATTCTATATGCAATGGGCCCTATTCTTTCAAGTACTTCAATCAACCCAAAATATCTAGGTGGAAGCTTGGCACAACTTCCAAGATTCAAGGAAGTTTTCTTTGCTTTCACTATGAGGTAAACATGATCCCCAACAATGAACTCTCTATTCATCCTATGCTTATCTGCATAGCTTTTCTGTCGGTCCTGTGCTGCTTTCAGATTCTGTCTAATCCTTACAACCTCTTGCTCCATTTCCTTAAGCAATTTTGGTCCAAGCACAACTCTTTTACCGGGTTGTCCCATGTCACCGGTGTCCTGCACCTTCTTCCATACAAATCTTCATACAGACTCATCCCTAAGGATGCTTGCTGTCAATTGTTATAAGAAAACTCCACCAACTGTAAGTAATATTCCCACTTGGTTGGTTTGTCCATCACATACATGCGAATCATATCTTCAAGCACCTGATTAACTCTTTTTGTCTGCCCATCTGTCTGAGGATGGTATGCATTGCTGAAGTTCAGCTTTGAACCCAAATCTGCAAACAACCCTTTCCAAAAATTGGAAGTGAACTTGACATCCCTGTCAGAAATTATTTCCTTCAGCAGCCTATGCAATTTGAAGATCTCCTTCATGAAAATCTTTGCAATGTCATCAGTCTTGTGCATAGACTTCACTGGTATAAAATGTGCTGCCTTTGTCAACTTGTCTACCACAACCATGATGGAATCATGTTGTCTCCAAGTCATCAGCAATCCTGTAATAAAATCCATGGAAATAACTTCCCATTTCCATTCCAAAATTGGAAAAGGATACAACAAACCTGCTGGATGTTGATGCCCAACCTTTAACTGTTGACATTTCATGCACCTTGAAATGTATTCATCCATGTTGTTTTTCATACCTGGCCAAAAGTACTAAAGTACTACCTTCTAGCTGTAGCAATTGTCTTCTGATATCCTAGATGACCAGAATACGGAGCTTGATGGATTTCATCCATAACAACTCTCCTCAAATATGCTACATTCGGAATATAAATTCTGCCTTTATAAGTGAGGATTCCATCTTATTCCAATTTATATCCCTCATACCTCTTCTCAAGACTTTGCTGCTGTAATTTTTCTTTTACTTGCTCATACAATTCATCTCCGGCAACATGATTAACAATCTGCTGCCTCAATTCTGATTGGAAAATACTAAGAGATGCCACATGCATTTCCTGTACCTTCCTGTTGAGTGCATCAGCTACCTTGTTCTCTTTTCCTTTTATATGCTTGATTTCAAAATCAAACACACATATAAATTCCAGCCATCTCACTTGCCTAGCTTTCAGAGTAGGCTGATCAAACAAATACTTCAGACCACAATGGTTTGTTCTGAGCTCAAATCTTCTACCCATCAAGTAATGTCTCCACATCTTGAGAGCATGTACTATGGTTGCAAGCTCTAGATCATGAGTGGCATATTTGTTCTAATGCTCCTTCATCTTTCTCGACTCATAACATATCACGTGGTTGTCCTGCATAAGGACTCCTCCAAGCCCTTGTCCACATGCATCGGTACATACCAAAAAATCTTTTCCTGGATCTGCAACTTTCAATACTGGTGCATTGGTGAGAAGATTCTTCAACTGCTAGGAGCTTTCTTCACACTTCGAAGTCCATTCAAACTTTACTCCCTTCTTTTGCAAAGAAGTGATGGCATGTGCAACCTTGGAAAATCCTTCAATGAATCTCCTGTAGCATCCTAAAAGTCCCATAAAAGATCTTACATCTGTCACATTTCTTGGAGTAGGCCAATTTATAATGGCTTCGATCTTCTCAAGGTCTACTGATATACCCTCTTTTGAGATAATGTGACCCAAGTACTGAATTCTATCCCTGTAGAAGTCACACTTACTCAATTTTGCATACAACTGGTGTTCCCTGAGCACTTTCAATGTCAATCTCAAATGCTCTTCATGCTCTTCCTCATTCTTAGAATAAACAAGAATGTCATCGAGGAAAAAAAGAACAAACTTGTCCAAATACTTACTGAAGACACTGTTCATAAGGAACATAAATGTAGCTGGTGCATTTGTGAGACCAAATGGTACCACTACAAACTCATAATGTCCATACCTTGACCCGAAGGCTGTCTTATGAATGTCTTCATCCTTGATTCTCACCTGATTGTAACCAGACCTCAAGTCAATCTTAGAAAATACCTTTTCTCCTCTCATTTGATCAAAGAGGTCATCAATCCTAGGTAAAGGATATTTATTCTTCACAGTAACTTTGTTCAACTACCTGTAATCAATACATAACCTAAGTGTACCATATTTCTTCTTTACAAACAAATCTGGTGCTCCCCAAGGAGACACACTCGGTTAGATATACTTCTTTTCCAATAGCTCTTGCAGTTCCATCTTCAATTCTAGCATCTCCGGTGTACTCATCCTGTAGGGTTTCTTGGACACTAGTGCTGCTCATGGCACAAGTTCAATGGTAAAATCAATGTCCCTATTTGGCGGAAGCCCTGGAATCTCATCAGGAAGCACATCCTTGAATTCCTGTAACACCTGATAGTCTTCCAACCTAGGATTTTCATCTCCTATTGGTTCTAGAATATGAGCTGCATACAACTGGAAACATTTCCTACAGAACTTCTTCAACTGCATTACTGAAACCTGTCTTACTGAAATTACCTTCAGAATACCTTTCACAACTACTGGGTTTCCTTCTTCATCCATGCATTCAAACGTTTTGTTATAACAGTCAAGCTTCACTTTGTGAGCTTCTAACCAATTCATTCTGATGAGAACATCATAGGAACCAAGCGGTAGAACATTCAGATCTACATAGATGATCAATCCATTCATAACCAATGGATATTTCTCTACCAATTCACTAACCTTTCTCTTAGTTCCAGTGGCTAGCTGAACTAACCAAGGTTTCCTATGCTTGAACTTATTAAAAACACAATTCTCCACTACTATAGGAGTGATATATCTGTGAGTAGAGCCATGGTCAATCAAAATAGAAGCAGATTATTCAACAATCTTACATGCAATTTCAACCATAGTTGACTGATGATCTGCCTGGTGGTCCTCCAGTGCTGCATAAATTCTAAGGACTGTTTTGGCTACCTGACCCACTATTTCTGCTCCCTGAATTTTATAAGCTAGTCTTGCACTTTCATTCTCAAGTGGACAATATCTGTGCAAGTGGGGTCCTTCACATTTCCAACATTTGATATTCTGGTGTGGTTCTTTAGGCTTTCCACCTGTCACTCCAACTGGATTACTCATAGCTTGGGATGGCTGCTTTTGCTGATTCCTAAATCTAGAATGTTTGAAACCTTTCCTCCTTTGATCAAACTTCTCATTCTTCTTGTCCTTCAATGCCTTATGGTAATTAGGTTTACCTTTGCTTTGCTCATAGCAATGCTTAGCCTTCCTTATTGCTTCTTCGAGAGTTCTTGGCTCATAGAACTCAATTCTATCTTTGTAGGATTGAGGAAATCCACTTAGAAACTGTTGGGATTAGGGCAGACCCAGGTTCTATACTTTTGTCTTCGCACCAACAAAAGACCCACAGTGTTGGCCCTTTCGACAACAACCTACGAACAGGTTGCAGTCTCACCCGAAACAGCTATGGGGTGCCGCAGAATCAGGTTTCTACAAGCAGAAGAGGGATATTACTGTACCTTTAGCTTCTAACAAATGATAATTATAAAATATAGAGCTTTGATATTCACTTATTTAGCTTCGTGGTTAGATAAAGAAACAGTGCCTTGCTTAACCCTTTACTGGGAATTCACAGCGAAGTTAGTATTTAGCAGTGATCTTACTTATCAGTTATATAATTATTAATGCATAAAAGAACATAACAACAACATAGAAAAACCAAAACACACGATATAACGTGGTTCACCCCCATTTTAGGGGCTACGTCCACAGAACTGTGTTTTATTCAACTCTTTACAAAAACCACAGTTCTGATCTGTGCACTCCGCTGTAGATCCCTTCAATTCCTCAAAGCTGCGCACTAAGCTGTAGATATCTTCAATTCCTCAAAGCTGCGCACTAAGTTGCAGATCTCTATGCACATAGCTGCAGATCTTCTTAATCACCCAAAACCCTCTGTGCACATAGCTGCAGAGGTCGTCCACGCACACAGCTGGGACTTAACCTTTCTTACAAAAACAAGCCTTAGCTTCACATCAATTCATCTTACATCAAAAGCCTAAACTGACTTCTTTACAAGAGTGCTTATTTATAGTGTACTTATTACAAAACCATGGGCTTAAACCATGGGCACCCCAAACCCTAAACCCTGGACTTAAACCATGGGTTTATTACAAAAAGAAGGCTTTTTCTCAACCCCGACACCCCTAAGACTATTTTGAGTCGCAACTTCGCTTACAAACCTCCATAAAAACCGCGGAGTTACCAAAATTAGGGACTGTTAAGGTGTGCGCCCCAACAGGCCCCTAAGACTCACCAGTGTCTCGTCCTGGGACACTTTGCTACTTTCCTGGTGGGAGAACTTTGTTGGAGAAGATAGTAAACGGCTTGCTACGACATCTTTGTCGTCCCTTCTACTACTAATACCATGGATGCGGCTTTCTTGATCCTTCATCCTTTCATCTTTAGTAGAATACGACCATCTCTCATGCTGTTGTCTGCCTCCATCATATTTATGGTGGTCATGGGGGTCATTGGGCCTTCTATCAGCGACCCCATCCTTCGAACTGCCTCCCGTTCATGTCCTATCGAACATTTGACCATCCACAAATTTGGGTCCTTAACAGGTGGTGCCCCTGTGATCGCATGCCACTGTAGTTTTGCATAAGACAAACAGCATGCCTCCATTTTGCTGGGCCAGGAGGATACATCTCGGGATCCTCCTGATTCTTTTCTGAGGGGTTGTGCTTTTCTTCGTTCCACTTAGAGTGAACTTCTGCCTTAAATTTATTTCTAGTTGATCATATCTGCATTGGCTGCTTTGGTGCTTGAAACACCTCCTCACAAGGAGGGTTGCTCATAAGGTTCTACAGACCTCTCTCCCTGAACTCTCGTAACAATTCCTGGAGTTCGCGATCATTCGACATGGTGCTAACTGTAAACTCAAAGAAGTGCACAATGCAGGAGTCGGAGGCCGGTGTAGCTTCTTATAGAATCCCACAACAAAATCTGTCATCATGGTGCATTAATGATGCCAAATCTAATGGAACGGCAGTGAATCCGGCCCACACGGCGCTAGATTTTCCCAAGATCTCATCATGACAGGTAGTTCACGTGCCGACGCCGCCAAGTCGAGTTTGTCCCATCAGTCACATTTTAGGCTGTGACACACCTTTCTTCTTCGACATAACCACTAGCTTCAGGTTCGCCTCAATGAGTACCCTCGACATAATATTCACCTTCGACCCATCCTGACCCATATGGCAACCAAATTTCAACCTTCAAAATTTGACAGTCTTCAACACTTCATAGCTTTGAGAACACCTTCATTATAGTCTAGTACCCAATTCCAATTGTTCTTGGTACTTAAACTACCCTTCTTTTTGTTACATCTGATTAAGGGGTCCCAGCTTGTCCATGTACTTCTTTAGCCTACTTCCATTCACCATGGAAGGTAAAATTTCTCCATTCAATTTAGCTAACTGGACTGCGCCACCATCAGTAACTCTCTGGACTATGTATGGTCCTTTCCAATGTGTCTTGAATTTCCCTGGGAATTTCATGAATTTACTATCATATAAAAGCACAAGATCACCATTCTGGAACTGCTTCCTCTTAATGTGTCTATCATGCCATGATTTTTCTCTAGCTTTCTGCACTTGCTACTGGAACCCTGCAATAAATCTGTCCTCTTCAAGTTCTAGTATCTTTTCCAGCCTTTCTTTCATCATATCTGGGTCATCCATCTCTGTGAAAGCAGATATTCTAAGACTAGGAACAATGTACTCCATGGGCATGACTGCTTCTTGTCCATAAACCAACCTAAAAGGTGTATGGCCTATCAATTTCTTGCAGGTGGTTCTATAAGCCCATAGTACTGTTGGAATTCTAAGATCCCAGTCATTTCTGTTAACATTGCAAACCTTTGTCAGAGCATGTTCAAGGATCTTGTTAAAGGCTTCGACAGTTCCATTTGCTTGAGGATGATAGGTAGTACTCTTCTAATGATATACTTGAAATTCTTCAGTCAATACTTCAATAGTCTTATTTAGGAAATGTGATCCTTGATCACTCATAAGAATTCTAGGACACCCAAATATTGACAAGACAATTTGTTGGGCTTAGGGCAGACCTAGGTTCTATACTGTTGTCTTCGTACCAACAAAAGATCGACAGTGTTGGCCCTTTCGGCAACAACCTGTGAACAGGTCGCAGTCTCACCCGAAACAACTATGGGGTGCCCCAGAATCAGGTTTCTGCAAGCAGAAGAGGGATATTACTGTACCTTTAGCTTCTAACAAATGATAATTATAAAATACAGAGCTTTGATATTCACTTATTTAGCTTCACGGTTAGATAAACAAACAATGCCTTGCTTAACCCTTTACTGGGAATTCACAGCGAAGTTAGTATTTAGCAGTTATCTTACTTATCAGTTATATAATTATCAATGCATAAAAGAACATAACAACAACATAGCAGAACCACAACACATGATATAACGTGGTTCACCCCCAGTTTAGGGGCTACGTCCACAGAACTATGTTTTATTCAAGTCTTTACAAAAAACACAGTTCTGATCAACGCACTCAGCTGCAGATCCCTTCAATTCCTCAAAGCTGTGCACTAAGCTGCAGATCTCTTCAATTCCTCAAAGCTGCGCACTAAGCTACAGATCTCTGCGCACACAGTTGCAGATCTTCTTAATCACCCAAAAACCTCTACGCACACAGCTGTAGAGGTCGTCCATGCACACAGCTAGGACTTAACCTTTCTTACAAAAACAAGCCTTAGATTCGCATCAATTCATTTTACGTCAAAATCCTAAACTGACTTCTTTACAAGAGTGCTTATTTATAGTGCACTTATTACAAAACCATGGGCGTAAACCATGGGCACCCCAAACCCTAAACCCTGGACTTAAACCATGGTATTATTACAAAAAGAAGGATTTTTCTCAACCCCGACACTCCCAAGACTATTTTGAGTTGCAAATCCGCTTACAAACCTCCATAAAAACCACAGAGTTACAAAGATTAGGGATCGTTAAGGTGCATGCCCCAACAGGAACTGCTGGATCTTCACTTTTTCATCTATGATGTACCGGACATATCCCAACAATTCCAAGATTTTATTTGCATATTCATCGATGGTCTGCTGTCCCAATCTCAGCTTATGGAACGCCTTGATCTTGTCATCATAATACCTATCAGAAAGGTATTTCTGCCTGAAATACTTCTTGAACTATTTCCATTTCATTTTCCTTTCACTGCTCTTCTTTACCTGCTTGAAGTGTTCCCACCAAATGGATGCCCTTCCATTCAGATTGAATATGGAAACTTGTGCCTTCATGTTTCCTAAATAATCCTACACCTGAAAGTACTTCTCGATCCCAAGAATCCAAGCTTCATCTTCTTGTCCCATCTTTATCTCACCATCAAATGTAGGAGGTTTAGCTTTCCTAAATTCATCTCAAGAGAGATCCCTATGGTGCCTTCTTCTTTTCCTTTTATGAGAAGATGAGCTTGTATCTCCACTAGATTCTTCAGAGTCAGATTATCCACTGGAAGTCCTTCTCCTTCTCCTAGTGCTGCTCTTAATGCCTTCTGGCCTTGCTGTACCTCATCCATAATCTATCTTTTTCTGTAATTTTTTCAAACTTTGCAATATGGCGGCATTCAACTGATGCTACTCTTCCTGGGCTTTAACCAAGCTTCTCATGGTGGGTGCAACCTCAGAAGGTGTCCCCTGGAATATCCTTCCATTAGATTCTATGTCATCATTTCTATTACGGACATTCTCTCCCATGGCATCTTCTGCTCCCTCATAAGAATCCTAGACATCATACCCATCATGGGTTCTCATGACTGAACCACCTCTTGCTTTACCACACTGCTCTTTCTGGAGTACTGCTCTTGGAAGTTATCTATAGTTCTGCAAATGTGTTAGTAGCAAAATGTTATATGCATAACATTAATATAAGCCAAACTACTTACCTTTTTATTCGGGAAATTTACAAAACAACAATTATGCTAAAACACAGAATTTTCTCTATTTCTTTTCAGCCTTGTGACCACGGGCAGTGTACTGAATCTGATGAAAATCAATTGAAAGACAATTGAAAACTGCCTGAAAAATCACTGAGAAATTCCCTTGAAAAACCTAAATCTTCTTAGGCCCAATTGGACCTCCTCCCAACTAATTCTTTGACATTGAAGGGGTCAAAACAACTAACTCATCGATGATCTGTTGCTTGTTCTCCCTTTAGCATTTCGATGATGAAACAACTAAACTCTCGATCTGTATCGGCGAGCGAATCAACTGTGCATCAATTGCATAGTTATCTGAGCAGCTGCAATGGTGGAACGTTTTCTAATTTTAGTTTCCATAGGCAAAACAACTAGAATCCTGCTCGGTATCGACGAGTAAACCAATTTTTCATCGGGTGCATAGTTGCTTGAGTATCCACAACGATGGAAATAAATCTCACTATGATCTCCACGTCAACCTGACTAGGCTTCCGATCGGTGATGTCAATTACTACTCATCGGACATTTCGGCGGTCAAAAATTCTAAATCCTCCTACTGTATCAATGAGTTACTCACCTTTTCTTCTGCCATATCGGCCCTGTTGTGGTCTATTTTCCTGAGTCTTAACAACGATTGAAACCCCCTAGAAGTTGTGGAATCAGCACTTGGATGTGTTCTTCATCGAGTGATTAGTCTCTTCAATATCCACAATGGCGGACATTTTCTCAACAATTTTTACGCGTCATGCTCATCTGCAATGGAATCACCTAAGCATCAGCGATGTCATCCACTAACCATCGCCGATGGCTGATGATTCCATGACTTAAAAAAAAATTCAAAAATTTTCTCTTCCTTTTCGAACTTTCGTCGGCTCAACGATCGCTTATTTTCCATCGATCCATTTGTTATCTGTCGGTGAAAACTTTCTCTATATTCTGCTGACTCATCGGCTCCATCTCCCTTATCCTTCATCGATCAAGTGACTGCTTGTCATCGACATAATCCACTAATACCTTGGCATTGGTGAGTGGAAGACTAAAGCATCGATGAAATGAAGCATGATTTTTAGCAGGCATCGGTAGTCAGAGCTTCTCCTTGTCGAAAGACTAGTGCGCTAGGATTTCGCAACGGCAGACGCGCGAAACACTATCTTCTTCTGATGATCAACAATTTCGGGCCTTAGATAAAACTTTAAACTTTCTTTATGGCATCGGCGGTCGCAGGATATATCTGTCGGAAGGATAGTCTTCTAGCTATCCACAATGGCAGTGTAGATCATCTAATACCTTCCGTTGTTCATCGGCAATGCATCCTACTAACATGCTCCGATGGCCGATGAAGTCAACACTCAGAAATTTTTTGAAATTTTGTGCCATCGGTAGTCAGAGGCTCTACTTGTCGGAGGAATAGTGGTCTATCCATCCGCAATGGTGGGCGCTCGATCAACTAATCTCTGTCGATGATTTCAACACTTAAACAAAAATTCTAAAACTTTTCTTCTTCTGTCAGCGGTCAGAACCAATAACACTATTGAATTAGCATTTTAGTCCCCACAGTAGCCGCAACGGCAGCAACCCATTCAACTACCATTCAACTAATTCTTTCCACTTCTCATCGGTAGTTTCCCCATCTATCCATCGACGATGAGAACAACTATCTTCTGGCAATCGCTGATGGTCGGACTTAGAAAAAATTTTCAAAGCTTTTCCCGGTTACCATCCATTGGGTGGCCTTCCCACTAAGTGCCTACTGCATCGGAAGATCTTGTCACTAAGTCTTTCGATGGGACAATGTTTTTGGTACTTAGAAATTTTTTCTAAGTTTTCTTGCCAGACTTTTCTGATTGCTGCTGGGTAGAAGGAAACATGCCTTTGCTATCTAATCTGTCATGGCCCCTTTAGGCCCATGCTATAACAAGAGCTCTAATACCACACTGTTATGTCCCCGACCCTCCTACCAGTGAAGTGGATGCTACAGTATGTCAAATCATTCGGGCATATAACCCGATGAACATGAAACATACATACATATAGTGCTGAAGCATGATACTTAAAACACAAAACATTTTATGAAGCACAATCATTCATATATACAAAGGAAGCAAAACATATCAATCAACATTCATGCATATATAGATCAACATTTAATGTGTATATCATCGTTCATCAATGGTAATTATAATTGCATATACACGTTAGGCAAGAATACTTATATTATAAAGAACTTGTTCTGCAACCAGCTACATCACTGCAATGTTCCACCCAACCATAGGCTCACGTGCTCTTTAATCTCTCAGCAACACTGCCACCCCTGAGCTGGGCATGATTCCACAAGGAACAAGGAACTAACAATATTACACATAGCCAAGGATAACAACCCGCAAGGGTACATAGTTCAGCCAAGCCAACACAGTTGGGTTTATCAGGCGAACAACGAATCAGCCAAGCCAACAGAGTTGGGTTTATTAGGCCATCCAAGAGTTGGGAAAGGCTAATGCTAAGATGGTGCACCGACACCAGAACCAGTCTGGCTTCTAGAACACCCACACACACCCAAGACAAGGAAATCGGTCCTTTCTCTACAACGCAGTCCCTCAGACCCTAATCTCCCTTCCAGTGCTATTCATGGGTTGTGGAGAAGAAAACTGGCTCAACGAATCTGTTTATGTGGTTCTCAACCCACCAGGTTTATCAAGAATCTTAGGCCCTCATTCACCACTCCAATGCAGTCTGAGGACAAAACCACTACATGCAAGCAGCCAAACAACTATTCAAGCTTCTACAGGGAAAAACCCAATCAGTCCATTGTGGCAATCAACAACCCACAACAACTATGAACCCACAGCAATTTCTCAATGCAATCATGGCCAAACAACAGTCAACACACACACATGAACCCACAACACCCGCTCCTCAATACGATCGCTGTGATACTTGCACAGACTAAAAAATGGTAAGGGAACAGACTCTCAAACTACACATAATGGAAAAGGTCATTGGAAAACAAAACTGGGAAAGAAATTATGGCCACGGCCCAACAATAGAGTAGCAGTATTCACCTCCTGATTCAGCGATGAAGGTTGGAACAAATGCCCAATCTAGAAATGCGTTGGGAAAATTTATTCTCTGTTTGAATGGAAAGAACACAACACATAGACCGGTGATCAGTGATGAAACCACAACAGTCTAACGATGGTGGGAAAGACCAACGCTTTGCATGAGTAGGGGAATAATACTCACAGACTAGCAACGCGTGAGAGACAGAGGACGAACCCCAAATAAATGAATGTGTATTCCTTTAAATTAGTTTGCGTGAGGTGAATAAACAACCACCGTTCGGTTAGTGGATATACCATCCAAAATCCAGAAGGTGGTCGTGGAGAGGGTGCAAGTGTGTGGGGAGAATGGCCATCGTGGCGTAGTGGCATTGTTGTCAGGGAATAGACACCCCACTTACAACAGAAAAATGAAGGTGGTGGTTGGATGAGACAAGGGAGGGTGAGTGAAGAGAGTGGTGACACATGGATTTTCCCCCCCATGGCTCAGGATTTAGCTCTCCCCCTCCTTACCATTTGGAAATCATGCCCCTTCTCAATTTAGTTGCAGTGAACATAGCTGGCTGGGTTATTTGATTAAATGCATGTTTACATGATGCCACATTTAATATATATTCCGCATGTCCCGATATACCATCGGTGACCATTTCAATCCAAAACATATCATAACCAAGTCATGGTGGGGCCTTGGACTTTAGCTCCGCACCAAGTTCATTTACAACATATCTATCATATATACTAAATGCAAGCGGGGTCAAAACCGGGGTGTTACATTGGATATCCCAGATGCTGACATTGATGAACTCCCAATGAGATATCAGAAATCCACAATGGGAGTACTGGGTCGATTCAGTAGGTTGCTACGTAGGGTAGCTCAAGCAGTGATGTGCTATCATGAGCACCACTAGTGTATGAGATATGTACTGAAAGCTGACAGCTTCAGGATTTTGTATGATGATTTTTCCTGAAAGCCTACGTGCTTCAGATGAGGTCTTGGGACCTATTTTTTGTAAACTTTTTCGTATATATATATGCACATACTTTTACACAGTGTTTATATGTTTCAAATGGGAAATGCATTTTCTATGAGTTTTATGTGTCTTTGAATGTTTATTTACAATGTACCATGTTTGATTTTGACGTCATGAATGGGAAATATGCCAATCTAGGATGTAATTAGCTAATGATTCAGCAACTACATTATGTTCCATAGGGATATTCCTATAGGTAATGGTTTCAAATGATCTTTCTAGCAAATGTACTCTCCAAAAGAGGAGGAGGAGCATCGGGTTTCTAATGGTGTAAACATGGTTTAAATGACAAACCACAAGTTGTGAGTCCATCAATACTACTAGATCATGAACATCCTAGGAGGCAGCTTCAGTCAGAAGACTGATGATTGCTTCATACTCATTGATGTTATTAGTAGCGAGACCTATACAAACTGCTCCTGAACTAATCAAATCTTCAGTTGGGGAATAGAGGACCCAAGTAGCTGAGGCGAGATTCAAGGTGTGGTAGCAAGCACCATTAGCGAAGCCATAGAAATCCATCTGCATGACCAAAACATGGTATAAATAGATGCATACACTAAACTCAAAACCATCTTGAAAATACTAAAAGCACACTGAAAGTCAATCAATGTACATATATACAAGATACTATCCAAGAAAGACCTAGACATAGTACCTTTCTAGGTACAACCCATTGCGAGGTTGACCCAAAGAGATTCCATCATAATCAATGAGCCCGTAAGCTCCTTTCTCTAACACCTTAGAAATAATGAAAGGTCCATACCACTTGGACTCGAACTTACCCTTCCCTAGTTTGTCATATCTCTGATCATAAGTCAAGACTAGGTCACCCTCATTAAAGACACGAGATTGGATGGATTTATCATACTGGCACATTTCTTATGTGCCTCATTAGCCAAGTCAACATCTCTCTGAGTCTCATCAAGGTTACTCAAGCATAAAAATCTTTCTTCCTCTGCGGAAGTGTCTGGGAGAAGTTCGATAGCAAGTTGTAAGGATGGAATCTGACATTGAATTGGTAAGGAAACTTTGAGTCCATAGACAAGCTGGAATGGTGTGAAACTAGTGGCTATTTTCACAGAAGTCTGATAAGCCCATGGAGCGGAGAAGAGAACATGGCGCCAGTTGGATTTATGATCTCCAACCATCCGACGAAGCATAGTTTTCAAAACTTTGTTAATGGCCTATACCTGACCATTAGCTTGTGGATAATATAGCGTAGATTTTTCATGGTGAAAACCTAGCTTGGCACTCAGTTCCTCCATCATTTTATTACGGAAATGGGATCCGTGATCAGTAACGATGGACTGCAGAACTCCAAATCTAGCTATGATATGGTTGAACAAGAAGAGAGTGACAGTATTACCATCTTTTGCATATGTAGGCATGGCCTCAGCCCATTTTATGAAATAATCAATGGCTACGATGATGTAACCATGCCCCCTGGCTGAGGTAGGCTTACAATGCATGAATTCAATCCCCCATTTGGCGAATGGGAAAATGGCAATGACGGGGTGTAGCAAAGCAAGATGGGTGCACTTTTTAGGATAAAAGTGTTGACAAGGTGGGAATTTCTTAACAGCCTTATGCCAGTCTTTGAAGATAGAAGGCCAGAAATAGCCAGCGTGAAGGATTTTCTGGGCTGTAGCCATCCTAGATAAATGAATTCCACATGCTCCAGAGTGGCAATCATTTAACACATGTTCAGCCTCCTCATGGGTGAGGCATCGCCGGAGAATTGATTCAATCCCACGTCTATACAAGGTATCATTCAGGATGAGATAGTACTTCACATGGTGAAAGTTACAATCGTGATCATCATGGGATAAATGCAGCTCAAATCATTGTGTTTGGAGATAAATAAGCAAATCTCCATACCAAGGATTGGTAGTGCTAATTAGGAACATGAATTCATCTAGAAATGAATCACTGGTTTAGATTCTGTTGAAGCACAGGGAAGATCACATATAAGCTCTACAAAGACTAAGGATTTATTTGATGTGGTTTTGGCAAATTCCAGATCAAACCCCTGAAGTATGACTATCCTATGGGAGTACTTGCCCCCAAGCACCTGATGATTCAAGATGTAATACATTGGGTTCTGGTCTGCCAATACGGTTGTAGTGCGGAGCAGAATGTAGTGACAAAACTTTTGTACAGCAATGACCATGGCCAATGCTAACTTTTCCACACATGAATAGCAAGTTTCGGAATCCATGAGATTCTTACTGGCATAATAAATCATGTGCTCCTGACCGTGGATATTTTCCTACACTAAAACCATAGCGATGGTAGTAGCGAAGGAAGAAATATACAAGAGAAATTCTTTTGAATAATCCAGGGGGTGTATCATGGGTGAATGAGTCAGAGCATGCTTAATATTATCAAAGGCGCGTTGGGCCTAGTCATCCCAGAAGAATGGAGTGTTCTTCTTGAGGAGATGCATATAACCATGCGTTTTCTCTGCGAAATTGCACACGAAACGACAGAGAAAGTTTTCCTTCCCTTGAAAACTTTGGATTTCAAGGAGATTAGTTGGGGTTGGTAGATCTAAAATAGCGGCAATCTTCAAAGGATCGATCCGGATGCCATCCTTGGATACCACAAAGCCTAGCAGATGTCCTGTATCAATGCAAAAAACACATTTATGTAGATTGAGATGTATATTATCATGACAACATCTCAGGAATATGTCTCTAAGATGAATAGGGTGGTCCTCCCATCATTGTGAATGAGCAGGGAGGTCATCAAGGTATAGTTCAACAATATGTTTAATATCATGAAACACATAGGACATCACATGCGGGAACGTGGCTCTAGCATTTTTCAAGCCAAAAGGTAACTTCTTATAAGCAAAGTTTTCCCATGGGAAAATGAATGTCGTCTTATGTTGATCGGAGGGTAATATCTCAATATGATTATAGCCAAAGAAGCCATCCATGAATGAAAAGATGACACTTCCAGCACAGTTGTCGATAATCTGATCGATGTGCAGGGTAGGAAAGTTGTCCTTGGGACAAGCTTTATTTAAATCCCTAAAGTCAATACAGACTCTAATGGTGCCCTGCTTTTTATTGACAGGGACAATGTTCAATACCCATTCCGTCAGGGGTACAGGATAAATAAACCCAGGTTTGAGAAGTTTCTCAATTTCAGCTTTAATAGTTGCGGCCTTTTGAGGATGGACTTGCCTTAGTTTTTTCCTGACAGGTTTAGCCATGGGATAGGTTTTAATCCCATGGACCACAATGGATGGGTCAATCCCTATCATCTCTTCATAGGACCAGGAAAAAATATCACAGAATTCTTTAAAAAGTTCCTTGTATGCTTCAGATTGGTCTGCCAAGCAGTTCTACCCAACATGAAAGTGCTCGATAGTATCAGGACTGGCTGATATGTCAATCGGATTTGTCTAAGTAATGTTGCAAAGGTTTCTTTCAGAATCTGTATCTTGCAACAATATAGGACTTTGGGGTACTTTGACAATATCAGTAGGAATCAAGGATGTAAAATCATGGCTAACCGAATTGGTGTTGGAGAGGAACATGGAACTATGATGGTGATCCTCCCAAATGGGCTCATCCATATTCATGATCTCCATAATGGACTCATCAGAAGGAAAATTCTGAGAGATATAATCTAGAATAGGAAGAGAAGGTTCTAACCAGTACGGTAAATGGTAAGGATCCAAAGCCACTAGATGAAGATCATCCGTTTGATCATTGGAAAAAATTTGAATGTTGTCATACATAGCTTCGTGTGGACTCAACGAGGTGGACTCAACAAATTTTTTACCCTTAGGCTCATAATCAAATGAGGTGATCATATGGACTGTCACGGTACGCGTTCTAGGAGGAGTGGATGGAAAAATCCCCATAAGGGATGAATCCTTCAACATGCCTACCCCATTCGAGTGGTAAGGAGGAGGGGACTGGTGCAACATGGGGATGTTATTAGCCATGGAGGTAGTAACATATGGTGTATAGAAATCAATCTGATCAATAGTAACTATTCTCCCTATATGTGGAAATTAGAATGTTCGGAATACTGTTGAGGTGAAAATAGTCATGGCATAGAACCAATTTATTCCTAGAAGGAAGTTGTAATCTAAAGGGGAATCTACCACTTCTACCTGAGTGGAAATGGTTTTCCCCCCTAGCTCAACTGCTAGGGCTGATATGAGACCATGGGGTTGGAAATCCCACCCGCCAAAGGCCTTAAGGATCGTAGGTGATGTTACAAGCTCGAGAGAGCTGAGAGCCTTCCAACAAGTCAGAGACAAAACCAAGGTCGAAGCTCCTTCATCTAGTACCATTCGAAAAAATTTCTTTCCCACTACTTTCGTAATGATCTGAAAATCAAGTTTATGCAGTAATCGAGGATTATAGTTCTCAACATTGAAATGAATCAAGTTAGTGTTATCCGGGTCTAAAGCTCGTAATGCTGTCAACAAGTTTTTGCGCTGTGTAGGGCAACTTTGGAGTACTTTTAAGGTGGACATCGCACAAGGTGCCTGAGCGAGATATTCAACCACATTATAAAATTGAGCAGCTTAGGCATTGGGATTAAATATAGTCTTTCGAAGAGTACTCTTAGGTGGACACAAAATCATATTGCGAGTAGGATTCTCGATAGATAAGGGGACAGTAGACGAGGATTTCAGAGAACTAGTAGAGCGAGTTTTCCCCGAAGAAGAATGATCTTATTTCTTATCTGTGGGTTTGTCATATTTCTGAATTCAAGTTTGCAGATTGATGGTATCTGAGGACATGATATGAATTTCCTCTGATGAACTAGAGTTACCCTGATTAGACATGTGGTCTATCAGTTGTTGTTGAGAGAGAAAAGGATCTGTAAGTACTACAGGTGCAGGATTGGACTTCAAAAACTGGGAGATTTCATCCTGATGAGGACACTCCTTTGAAAAATGGTCACCCCTACATAGAATATAGGGATATTTTTCCTTCCTTTTCCCTTTATCGTTATCACTGTTGGTTGGTCTTGGAGTCTCCTGTTGGTTTCCAGGTTTTTTATTTCTATTTTTACCTTTCTTTTTATTATTACCCGAGGTTTGAGTACTTTGAATAGAGTTGACCTTGGTGGAAACCTTAGGAGTCGAAGGAGTAGGGGTGGTAGTTTGGGGTTGCTTGGCAGGTTTCGCTGTAGACACGGACTAGATTGAACCAACAATCCCATCAACAGGTACTTCTATTGGTGGCTTGGCGGGATCGGTGCCGGGGTGAGGAGCTTGAGGAATCAGGTCATAAAGAGTTCCAAACTTGGAATAAACCAAGTCTAGGTATTGAGCTCGACTAATAGCCTCCTCTTCAGTAATAGCACCGACCATAGCCACATCTTAGGTAATAGGAGGAAACACAGATTTGGTAAACCAATCAGCTAATAACTGATCCGGAATAGGGGCCTTAATAAGCCTTCTCTGCCTTCTCCACTCATGAATGTGATCGGATATGTGGGTGGAAGTGTTCTATTGCAAAGAATTTAAAATATAAGTGCCCGTTTCATAACGAATAGGGAGTTGAAAGTGTGTAAGAAACACGGTTTCCAATGAGCCAAAATCCACAAATGAATGTTGTGGGAGTTTAATGTACCACTTCGTAGTTGTACCGGTCAAATTTTGTTGAAATATTTGTAACTGAATGGAGTCATCCATGAGGAACTTTGAAGAACACCACAAATGGAATTTCATAACATGGTTCTTCAGATCATCTCCCTGCTTCCCATCGAATTTCAGAATATCCTATGGTAACTTTACCGAAATGGGAGGCCATGAGGGATTGTGTCGAATGGGGTCATTAATCAACTTGGACAAGTCAAGCAACTCCAAAATTGCTAGGAAAGGTAACTGTCAGTTGGGTTGGACATACTGGTAATATTGATATGGCATATAATTACCAGGAGGACCATAAGTTGACTGAAAAACAGGTTGTTCTGATGAAGAACTAATGGAAAATATGCCCACAGGGGGTTGATTTCTGGGATCAGGACCGCTAGGACCACTAGGGCCTCTTGGAGGAGGACCACCAGGGCCACTGGGACCACCAGAACCACCAGGATCACAAGGAGGTGTACCACCACATTCTCCAGAGCCACCAGGAAGTACGCCTCCAGAGCCTTCGAAACCATTAGGCCGAGGACCACCAGACCCTCCAAATCCATAAGGAGGAAAGCCACTAGGTGCCCCAGGACCACTAGCACCACAAGGATGAGAGGTTTTAGATCCTCC
>LPNX010406226.1:123954-208223 GCA_001517045.1 Pseudotsuga menziesii | reverse complement strand
GACTCAAGCATAAAGTTCTGGCAACAATGGACTATAGTTTCGATGCTCTCAACTTTCTCTTATGCTTTCAATGTACCAAGGGGTTCCTTATATAGCTCTTTAAAGGGATACTGAAGGGTCGAATCCGTGCGATCTCAAGGCATATGGAAGGCCAGGAGTCATATGAGTCGGATCCAAGTCAAGGAACAGTCCAAAAGGATTTGGATTTATGCACACATCCCGATGTACGCGACTATCGAGGGAATATCCGCGTATGTACGCGGTTATCGGGGAAAAAGCTGCGTATATCAATATTATAATGTTTTTTGGGGATGATTAAGGTAACATCAAAAGATATAAAGTGGTCCAAAGGGGTTAATGAGTCTGCAGCGGGACAAGGGAAGGCCATACAATGTGTGATTCACCTAGTGTGGTGAAATCCGCTATAACACTCCAGGACCATTAGGCCCCCCAAGGGGAGGACCTCCATAAGGTGGTCCTCCGACACCTCCCGTAGTATGTATAGGTATCCCTCCCATAACTGGCATGTAATACCAGTTGGGTTTCCCCCATGGCATAAAAGTGCTACTAGGGTATGGAATTCTAGCATAAGGAATTCCTATAGGATTGGGTGGATGATTACCTATAGGTTTTTGATAACCATAACCTCTAGAAGTTTGAACGGTTATAGGTTGCACCCCCAAGGGCTAACTTGAACTGGATGGGGGATTAACCACATTAGTATGGGTGGGAGGGACATAAACTGTAGATGGTTCTATGTTAGAGGTCTTCCCTTGACTAGGTACAATTTCAGTGCTAGATAACATAGGTCGTGCTAGGGGTTGCCCCCCGACATTAGAAGGTACTGACGAAACAAGAACTGAAGGTTGGGCCCTAGGTGCAGAAGATCTAGGAGGATTAGGAACATACATAACATGAGAGGTGATAGGGGTGGTAATTTGACTTGGGTTGTGTGGTGTTATTTCACAATCTATAATCAGTTCAATGGGTCTCATAGAATCGGCAAGTGAACGATATCCTATAGGAACATATGTGGAACGTGATGGTGTCGAGCCTAATAGTTCATCTGTTTTCTTGTCAATCTCCTATGCACGGAGAATGGTAGCATGGTATTTCCTATGTTCTTCTTCATCTTCAGAAGAGTTTAAATAGGTGTCAAATGAGGAAATGGCCTGTCCTATAGAGGTATCCCAAAATGGAGCATTGGGACCATAATATGGAAGGGTTGTATCATCAACATGACCTTCCGTGGAAGAATGGAATGAGGTATTTCCCTGAGAAGGTTGTTGGACCAAGGGAGGCAAGTGTGAAGAATATGGTACTCCATTTTTTGCAACCACATTATTTCCCACTTGGGAGGTAGTAGCAGCTCCTTGATCGAGAGCTTCCATTGGATTTTCTCCTGAACTAGGATTAAAATTGGGTGGCAATCCCCATACTCTTCTAGACTATCTTAACTCAGCCATTTTGTACATTTCCTATCTAACCTAGGGTCCGGAAATCTAGAAAACACACCAAAAAAAATTTCCCTACACAAGCTATAGGTCAAAACAAGCACACTTAAAATAATAGGAGGAGTTCAAAAAGTCAGGTCTCTCACCAAGATTTTCAAGAAGGTGCCACTCATGATATACCTTGAGGGTAAGTGTGTAGTAATCTCCCCAAATGTTGTTTTCAGTGTATGGCTCCAAGCAAGATGACCAAAGGGCTTTTCTTAAATGGATAGGGTATCCTAGTGGGGTCTCTAGATATACTCAAGGTACGTGGGAGCTCGAATCAGTAGTAGTGCTATCTAATGCATAACCGTACACAAGGGGCCTTTCGATATACAATCAAGTACATGAAGTACCTTTCTATATACCTCAAGGGTATGTGAAAGGCCGTTCGATATATTGATGGTACGTGGAAGAACCGCGCAAGTACCGGGATGTAATGCAGACAAAATAATGACAAATCCTATGCTTAACAACACCCGAACACATCTCTAACCTATCACTCCAATTGCTACGTAAATTTTAACCTATAACTACTGTTAATTTTAAAGTAGACTATTAGGTGAATGCATGATGTTTTGACAAAAAAGTAAAACCATGCAATAAGCTTGTGCAAATATTTCACTTTACTGTTCAATATGCCTACTTATGGGAGGGAAAGAGAGTGTTTTATTTCGTTTCAAAACAAAAAAAGACTTCCAAACAATAGTCTTGAACACAAAATCAAAGACAAGTAGTACTTTTCCAAACTGATTTCTCTTTTCTAAAAGCAATAAGAAGGGGAAGAATCTCTTTTCCTAAAACAAAAAAGCAAGAATCACTTTATATGCAAATGCACTCTATTTTTTCAATTTTCTCAAAACATAAGAAAATATAACTTCAAACTACCATATCTTTTATTTTGATTGAGATAGTTCTAAATGCATAAGAAACAAAATAACATGAAGATCCCGAAAGCTTGTAAAGCCAATTAGAGAAACAATGTCCAATGCTCAATGATGATAACCTAGTCTCAGTCAAAAAATTTCTTTTTTAAAGGAAGGAAAAAGAAGTTTACTATGAAAACAAGAAATGAAACCTAGAAGCTAATCTAGTGTTCTTCTTCTAGTCTATATAACAGAAATGAAAAGAGATCTTACTAACACCCTAACCTTTTCAGAAAATAAGAAATCCTTTCGCAAACACAACCAACAAGCATAGAAGCAAATGAACAATAAAAAAGCCTAATATAGATTTTGAATTTCTGAATCAAGCCAATCTTAAACCATAAAATTTTCAAGCCACAAGCATCAGATTTTTTCACACAAGCCTTACAGTGCAGGACTGAAAGCAACACAACTCAAATTTTTACAAAAAAAAATGAGGAAAAAGGGCCTTGGAATGATGCCTACCTGGCACTACACTTCTCAGGTGTTGACAGGGCGGTTCTATCCCAGTATCGCTTCTCGCCAATGGAATATAGTTGGTGGCACCGCATGATGCCTACTCTATTCAGGCGGTGACTTCGCTCATCGTACACTGCATAGGCGCGGTTCCCTGTAGAAGACCAAAACACAAAGAGAACAATAGATCAAGTCAGAAAAGGACTAGATGAAGGGAAAAAACTACTAGATTGAGTATGGAAATAGAGCATAAAAGGTCGAAATGACTCAGATTTGAACACATCTGGAAGTTTCAAACCCAAATTGACTTAGTTAGAAAGAAGATCTGAATGAAGAGAGTTGGAGAAAGAGCCTGGATTTGGACAAGAGTTGAGAACTAAGGAAGATCAGAACAACTGATACATATATCTATTCCCCAGCAGAGTCACTAGATTTGTTAGATGGGATATTTCACCTTCTGAGGATAGTAAGGTGTTCCACTAGTCTGAATGGTTCAGATCCAGACAAATGAAGGACAGAGGTTGAAGACCCTCCCTAGACACCATAGATACCTAGAATGTGATGCTTCGATAGTAACCCTATGTACCTGCAATCAGCTTAAACATGCAAACACATCAAAGATGCCGGGATATAATCTACTGATCCATGTTAGTGACTAAGGAATCTAACAACATACATGTGAAATCAAACAACAACAATAATGTGGGACATAAATTAACTTGCATTAAGATAAAAATGGAGAAGTTTACAACCAAGCCTTAGTGTTGACATGCATCTCCATGAAACCAAGAACTCTCATCCCCATAAGCTCCGACTCTAGCTCTCTATTATCTCCAATGGCTTGGGCCAAGTGATCAATCCAACAACATAACAATACCTTAAGAGTTCTCCCCTCAACCATGGATATGAGATTATATTTATAAGGCTCAATGGATAGGGATGGTTGAGAAATTAGTGGATGAGGTGGCCTCTAAGATCCTAGGATGAAGGATCTCGAGCTCAATTAACCCACAATGATAGGGATAAGGGAGGACACGAGGCTCATGATCTAGAAGCCTCGAGAAACTTCTCTTTTTCCCTTTTTACCTAGGGTACCACGTTTCTCCTTCAATGACAAAGCGGTTCTGGTAAGAAACCCTTATGGACTAAGGGCCATAAGTGGTGGCACTGCTTATGGACAACAAGGGATAGGAAGTGCGAACAAGGTACCGCTCTTGGAAAACAGGGAAAGCGCAGTGCTGAGCATTTTTTGTGAAAGATTGACAAATGGTATGAATTTCCACTCCAAGTACTGGGATTCAGGGAAAGTAGGTATGTCAAAGGTCTTATCACATGATGGTGACAGGATTTTGGTATAACAGGATTCTAGATCAAAATCTTGTAGGATGACTATCCATCAGGAGTACTTGCCCCTGAGCACCTGATGAGTCAGAATGTAATACATAGGGTTCTGGTATGCCAATATGGTGGTTGTGCAGAGCAAAATGCAGTGACAAAATTTATGAACAGTAATGACTGTGGCCAATGTTAATTTCTCCACGTGTGAGTATAGAGTTTCGGAATCCATGAGATTCTTACTAGCATAGTAGATCACATGCTCCTGACCGTCGGGATTCTCCTACACCAAAACCATAACGATGGTAGTAGTGGAGGCAACAATGTATAAGAGAAAGTCCTTTGAATAATCTAGGGGGTGTATCATGGGTGAATGAGTCAGAGCATGTTTGATATTATCAAAGGCTCATTGGGTTTGGTCACCCCAAAAGAATGGAGTGTCTTTCTTAAGGAGACACATATAACCGTGTGTTTTCTTTGCAAAATTGCACACGAAATGATGGAGGAAGTTTGCCTTGCCTTGCAAACTTTGGAGTTCTAGAAGGTTGGTTGGGGCTAGTAGAGCTAGAATAGTGGAAATTTTCATGGATCTATCTCCATACCATGGGTCAGTAGTGCTTATCAGGAATAGGAATTCATTCGGGAATGAATCACTGGGCTCAGATTTTGTCGAAGCATAGGGAAGATCACACATGAGCTCGACAAAGAACAAGGATTTCTTTGATGTAGCTTTGGAAAATTCCAGATCAAACTCTTGTAGGATGACTATCCATCATGAGTACTTTCCCCCGAGCACCTGAGGAGTCAGGATGTAATACATAGGGTTCTGGTATGCCAATATGGTGGTTGTGTGGAGCAAAATGCACTGACGAAATTTCTGAACAGTAATGACCGTGGTGATTGTTAATTTCTCCATGCATGAGTATCGAGTTTTGGAATCCATGAGATTCTTACTAGCATAGTAGATCACGTGCTCCTGACTGTCGGGATTCTCCTACACCAAAACCATATTGATGGTAGTAGTGGAGGCAGCAATGTATAAGAGAAATTTATTTGAATAATCTGGGGGGTGTATCATGGGTGAATGATTCAGAGCATGTTTGAGATTATCAAAAGCTTGTTGGGTTTGGTCATCCCAAAAGAATGGAGTGTCCTTCTTAAGGAGACGCATATAACCGTGTGTTTTTTTTGCAAAATTGCACACGAAACGGTGGAGGAAGTTTGCCTTCCCTTGCAAAATTTGGAGTTCTAGAAGGTTGGTTGGGGCTGGTAGAGCTAGAATAGTGGCAATTTTCATGGATCTATCTGGATACCATCCTTAGAAACCACAAAACCTAATAGGCATCTTGTCTCAATGCAAAAAGCACATTTATGAGGATTGAGTCGTATGTTATAATGATGACATCTCAGGAAAATGTCTCTAAGATGACCAGGGTGGTCCTCCCATCGCTATGAATGAGATGGGAGGTCTACAGTATGTTTTATGTCGTGAAACACATAGGAAATAACACGGTGGAAAGTGGCTCCAGCATTTTTCAGGCCGAATGGTAATTTCCTATATGCAAAGGTTCCCCATGGGAAAATAAATGTTGTCTTGTGTTGATCAGTGGGTAAAATATCAATCTGATTATAACTCAAAAATCCATCCATAAATGAGAAGATGATACTTCCGTCATAGTTGTCGATAATCTAGTCGATATGCAGAGTGGGAAAGTTGTCTTTGGGACAATCTTTGTTCAAATCTCTAAAATCGATGTAGACTCTAATGGTGCCCTGCTTTTTATTGACAGGAACAACGTTCGATACCCATTGCATCAGGGGGTACGAGATAAATAAACCCTGCTTTGAGAATTTTCTCTATTTCAGCTTTGACAGCTGCGACTTTCTGTGGATGGACTTGTCTCACTTTTTGCGTGACAAGTTTTGTAGTGGGATAGGTTTTTATTTCATGGACGTGTTGCGACTGCAACTCTTCTCCCCAAATTTCTTAAATTTGGGTCCCCTCCTCATAATTTAGAATTGTTTTAATCGTTGGACCCTTGAGCCTTTTTGGGCATGCTTTATTTTCGAATGATTTTGAAGATTGATTGTCAGCCTATTTTAAAAGTGTCGTGTTTGAATTTCGTGATGGGTCGCGGATGTGAGTCTATTTTGCTAGCCGAAGATAAATCAAATCTTTTTTCTTTAAGGCCGTTGTTGTGGAAGTAGAGCAGGTTTAACCTTTGCTGATTCTTAAATATTTTTGAGCACTTAATGTTTTATTGATTAGGCGTATTACTATGTTAAATCGGTGGCTGATGGCCTTTTCCCATCCACCGTTGCAGCTCCCAAATCAATTAGCCATCCGAAGTATGAAGAGCTCCGACTACTGATGCGTGTTTACCTTTTCGTCGCATACCCATAGCGTTTTCTTTTTCGTCGTTGCGACTGGGAAAATCATTTGGCTTCCGATGTAATGTCTTCTGACTTTCGATTGAGCTTTTCTTGCCCGCATTTCACGTGTCTTTATCCCTTATCTCTTCCGCCGTTGCGGCTCCCAAAGTAGTTAAGACTTCGAAGTATAAATCCTTCCGACTTCCTATTGAGAGTGTTCCCGCCCACGGGTAGCGTATCCTTAACCTCTCCTTTTCCACTGTTGTGGCTAGGAAATCCTTTTCGCTTCCGATGTCGATATCCTTCCGGATTTCGATTCAAAACTTTCCCGCTCGAGGCTTAGTCAAAACTCTTCCATTTGTTAAATTTTTCAGATTAAGGGATGCACTTGACCGTTTTCTTGTGGATTAGCCATTTCAGGTGGTTTAAGTTAACGTTTACAATGCCATTTCAATGAATGATGCACGTTGTTTACTTCCAGGAAGATCCACAAGGTTGTTGATATTGCTGTGGCATGGGTAGAGTAGAAGACAAGGATGATGACGATATAGGCGCGAACCGGATGGCCTGTACGTCACTAAATGGCTCATGAGTTCATACAGATAACATAGCGGAATATGAAGCATTGAAGGACTGAAAGGTCACACGTTTGGGGGCAGCCCAAACGACCTGCTGTGTAGTTTAAATATTGAAAAAGTAGAACTTAGAAGGGACTTTTTCCGTGGAAAAACTTGTACACCATTTGCTTATAAGAGGAGCTATTTCGTTTTACAATCAGAAACTGCAACTTTTTGCCTGCTGGAGAAAGCGAAATGTGGAATGTATCAATGTGATTAAATGAACAATGTTGAAGGGGAACTATTTTGTTTTCAGCTGTGTTTCATTAACTGTGAGAATGTTTAACTTCCTGAACCTATGTTCTTGTTGAATGTTCTTCAGTATATTTTTGTGATGTTTTCCACTGTGAGTAATAAATGTTGTTCATAAACAATTGGCTATCTGGTTGTTCAAATATTTGTAAGTGTTCATGCGTCTTGAAAGAAGTATCAGCTATGTGTAACTCTTCATAATGCATGTACGGAATATATTAATCACCAATGAATGATAATCCTGCTCCCTAGGGATAGTTTAGGTAGTTAGCTTTAATTTCTTGTTGTATGTGATTTAGATGCTTGTGAATGCTAAGATGAGAGGTAAGAACCTGGGCATCACGTTGTGAATGATCCTTGCATATTATCACCTTGCATGGTTAATTAGGCACTTGCATATCATACTTAAGTCAAAAAATACAAAAATACACAGTGGTCTGGGCCGCAACCGGTAAATCCTTTGTTTTTGTTACTTTGACCTACGGTAGCCGAACCACAAACCAGATGGATTCCCCATTCCAAACAGTCACGGGCTAGTTGGGAACGTTGACTGATGAGAATCCCTTACTGTTGTTTCCTGTGAATTTCCGGGCCTCAACAGTTTTGGCGCTAGAAGGAAGGCGGCCAGTGCATGGCTGGCCGAGGAAACCCATTTTCCTGAGATTAGTCCACCGGTAACAGTTCTGAAAGAAGTGGGCTTCATAATCCAATTCTGGAAGAAAGAGAACATATATATTCTGTTGGCAACAAAGTTGTTAATGATCTGAGAAGACACACTCAGGCATATGTAAAGAAGATTGGAGGATTTCCAATCATCCCTAAATTGCCCAGAAGAGAATACAAAAAGAAATATCGTCCTGTAGTAGAAGACTCAGTGCTGGTTCGAGACTGGGAAGAACTTGTAGAAATAGCCTTACAAGAAGTTGTGCTACCTTTGAATCAAGAAGGCCAAGATACCCCTCACAGTTCTCCTACTCATACTCCAGTTGGCTCACCTCCTCACTCTCCACCTAGACTCATGGCAGGAGTAAATGCTAATCCACCACCTAACCCACCAAATCCACCACCTGCTTGGAGAGCCAGATCACCGTTAAACTTGACACCTCCATTACACGACCTACCTCAATCCTTTGACAAGATGTTTCCCAAGTTCGACCCAAATGAGAAAATACTAGTAGATGATCACCTACAAAGTTTTTACTTGGAAATTGAAGGATTAAGGGCTGGGGAATATGAAGATGTGGTCTGCATATTGTTCCCACATACCCTTAAAGGAGCTGCAGCATCATGGTACTTTGGGTTGCCTGCTAATTTTATCCCTGATTGGGATACCTTCGAAAGAATTTTCAGAAGTAAATATGCAACTCAGAAAACTCATGCAGCTCTCATGAAAGGGCTGTGTGCCTTGAAGATATAAAGAGAGGAAAAGGTGCACAGTTTCACACAAAGGTTTGTAGCCTATCTCAATAATTTTTCTGAAACGGATAAACCTTCAGACAAAGTTCTGATTGAATATTATACTTTAGCTTTAGGCCCTGATTTGGCCATGTTTTCCAAAGGTAGGGCCAAGCCTACTTTGACGAAAACCTATGAAGAGGCAGATGTAGTGGAAGCCAAAAGAGAAAGTATTGACGATTACCCAGAATAGTCAGGAGAGAAAGGTGCAGGAAGGAAAGCCTTATTGTTTACTAAGCCTAAGGAAGAGAAATCACCAGATTATGAAAATATGGCAAAAATGATGTAGAAGCTTTCCAACAAAATAATAGATTTGGAGAAAGGGAAGGAAACACAAAAATTTTATAAGCCATATTATAAGAAAAGAGAGGATAACAATCAGTCTCAACCTCCTCCTCACAATACTGCATCTATGAATTTAAAAGAGGTAGGCATGGACAATTTTTGCACTTTCCACCAACAGCCACACTCTGAAAAGAATTGTCCTCAATGGATAAATTCGATGACGTTGGTCATGAATCAGTTGTTGGATTCTAGATTAACAGAAGATGGAGATGAAGAGAGAAAAGAGAATACTACGTCAACGAAGGAACCAGAAGAGGAAACCATGGTTTTCTAGGATTCCATTACATTATTTGATGCTGAAGAATAAAATAATCAGGGCTACAAGGACGTTATGGAAACCAACGTGGCAACAAGGAGCCAAGGGCCAATTAAAGAAAACAGTCTCATTCTACCAAAGATCAAAAGGATGCAAAGAAATGTAAAGAAATTTAAAAATAAAGCCTTAGCTGATAAGATTCTAGAATTCACTATTACCAGCCAAGATCTGAAGCAGAATAATATGTTGGCTAGGCCAAAGGAAGGAAAGATGAATCATGATAAACCTCATCCCATTGAGCAGCCGATGGATTATGACATCGTGGAGGATTTAAAGAAGGTAAAAGTGAATGTTCCACTGTTCGAAATGTGTAAAGTGCCGTAGTAAAAAGAAATACTATTAAAAGCACTTGAAGCATTGGATGAGAAGTTGCCCACTGACAATCAACCTCAGGAAGAAGAAGAAATTGGAGAAACCAGCATTGGAGTTAAGTCTAAAAGCAAACATCCACCTTTCCTCCTCACGTTTGAAATTTTTAATCATAATGTGCATAATTGTCTGGTAGACTCAGGGGTGTCATTTAATGTCATGCCAATATCAGTCTGTAAAAACATAAATGGGCAGCCTAAGCCATCCATGTGGAGGGTTGTTCAGTTGGATAGGATAGATGCAAAGGTAATTGGTGAGATGGAATATGTCCTAGTCCGTCTGGCATCCAATGATAAAGTATGCCAAGTCATTAACATCGTGGTGGCTGATATACTAGGCGCTTACGGTCTTGTCCTGAGCAGAGATTGGTTGGTCAAATTAAATGGATATTTCGACTCGGATTGGTCGCATCTGTGGTTGCCGTACAAGGGAAGTCTGAACCAGATTAAGATTTTAAGGGAGCCTCACATGAGATACAATGTTACTCAACTGAATGAGAAGAATGAACCAGTGGATTCTGTATTGGGAAACTATTTTATTGAGTTGGAACTAGGAAATTACCAAGCAGAAGAAGCCAGCAACCCATCAGACACTCAGCCTGATCTCCTTCGATTCTCACAGGCTGATGAGATTGACTGTAAAATAGTAGACTTAGCAGTAGGAATAGATTCACATTCAATAGTTAGTGATTTTTGGACTTTATTTTTTGATGTCTCTAAGACATTAGAAGGGTCAGGGGCTAGTTGTGTCCTCATCGACCCCCAGAAGAATAAACATTTTCTTTCATGTAGATTAGAATTTGAGTGTACTAATAATACAGCTGAGTACGAAGCGCTGGTGCAGGGTTTAAGGAAAACGATTGAATTAAAGGTAAGTAATCTAAGAGTTTTTGGAGATTCCGAGATTATTGTGAAACAAATCCGGAATCAAATACATTGTGTTTCCCCTCACTTGAAAGCTTACCAAAATGAGGTATGGGACCTGCTTAAATGTTTCAATGCATTCAATATTATTTCAATTCCAAGACTAAAAAATGCAGCAGCTGACTTGTTGGCCACATCAGCCGCTAGGTTGGTACCCACTAATAATCGATGCTCTATCGAATTTCTTTTCAGGCCCTCTGTACCTGATATGATTACGAACCTACGAGTGTTCGATGATGATCATCAGATTATAGAATGTTTAACAAATGACGAGGTGTTTAAAGGAGCAATCATAGACAATGAAGAACATCAGGCTGAGCTGAAGTATGATAATTTCATTCCTAAAGGAGTCAGAACGTTAGAAAAAATGTTCAATTTAAATGAAAAGTTCAGAAGACCAGCCAACGTGAAGACCCACAACTCATCTCTACAGTTCGAGCTGATAAATTTAGGGACTGAAACGAATCCTAAATTTGTGAATCTCGGAAAATGTTGTTCACCAACAGAAAGAGACAAGTTCGTCAGTCTGTTTAAACAATATAAAGATGTTTTCGCATGGACATACGAAGATTTGAAAACATATGACACCAGCATCATCAAGCATGCCGTCCCCATTAAAGCAGGCATCAAGCCATATCAGCAACCTTTAAGAAAAATGCATCCAAAATTGGAACCGCTAATTCAGAGTGAAGTGAAGAAATTATTGGATGCTAGAATCATTTTTAAGGTTAGACACTCTGAGTGGGTATCAAATATGGTACCAGTAAGAAAAAAATCTGGAGAAATCAGATTATGCGTGGATTTCAGAAATCTAAACCGTGCTTCCAACAAAGATAACTATCCTGTGCCACCCATGGAGCAATTGTTGCAAATGGTCTCCGGTGTTGAACTGTTTTCGTTATTAGACGGTTTCTATGGCTACAACCAAGTAATAGTAGCCGAAGAAGACAGATTGAATACCACGTTCAGGACCAAATGGGGAACCTTTTCCTATAGGAGAATTCCCTTTGGGCTTAAAAATTCCGGAGCAACATTTCAGAGGGCTATGGACATAGCTTTCCGCGGATTGATTGGCCGAAGTGTTGTAGTATACCTTGATGATATTACAATATTCTCGAAGAGAAGAGGAGAGCACATGTTTCACTTAAGGCAAATTTTTGAACGCTGTCGTAAATATGGAATCTCACTCAATCCTAAGAAGTGTGTGTTCGCTGTCACGGAGGGCAAGTTGCTGGGTCACATAGTTTCGAAGAAAGGAATCTCTATAGATCCAAAAAGAATTAAGGCTATTGAACAAATCCCCTTGCCCCATAAAAATGGGATGCAATCATTTATGGGAATCATAAACTTCGTGCGAAGATTTGTGCCTGATTTTGCTCAGATTGTCAAGCCGTTGCAACAGATGGTAAAGCAAAATGCACTATTCAAGTGGAATGAAATTGAGAAGAGCGCGTTCAGAAAAATCAAAACTGCTGTTGCACATGCACCCTCCCTGAAAATCCCAGATTTCGACAAATATTTTATCTTCTATACCTTTGCATCCGACGATTCACTAGCAGCTGTACTTACGCAAAAGGAAGATGGGGGGGATGAATTCCCAATATCATTCATGAGAATTGGTCTACAAGGGGTTGAATTAAATTACCCAGCCATTGATAAGAAAGCTTATGCATTATTCAAAGCAATGAAGCAATTCAGGCCTTATATTTTAAAGAATCGAACCAAAGTAATAGTCCCCTACCCAGCTGTAAGGTCCCTTCTTATATAGAAGGAGTTAGGAGAAAGAAGAGTAAACTGGGTTACATCTCTTCAAGAGTATGATCTTGAATTCAAATCGGCCTCTATGGTCAAAGGACAAGGGTTGTGTAAACTGATGACTAAAAATGGGAACCATGAAGAGCACGCCTTGGAAGATGAAGCCGAATCACATTTAATGGATGTATGTCCTTTGTTTACAGCTCCCGAGTCTTGGTACAGAGACCTAGTGCATTACTTACAGGCAGGGCTATTTCCAGAACATTGGAGTTCCAAGCAAAGAAGAGCACTGTGTCTTAAATCATCCTCCTATCAACTTGTTGAAGGAGTACTATTCATAAAGAATTATGACGGGGTTCTTCTCAGATTCTTAGAAAAAGAATATGCGAAGAAATTAATGTCAGAATTATATGACGGTCCTGCTGGGGGACATTATTCAGGAGATACCACAACTAAAAAAATCCTCAGAGCCGGTTACTATTGGCCTACGCTCTTCAAATATGCACATGCACATGTCAGGAAGTGTGATATTTTCCAAAGGTGTAGTGGGAGACAGCCTAGGGCAGCAGTGCCCCTAAAGCCTGTGATGATCACTGAGCCATTCTAGCAATGGGGGTTGGACATTATTGGAGAAATAAAACCGAATTCTTCTCCGCAACACAATTACATTTTGACTGCGACCGATTATTTCACTCGCTGGGTTGAAGCTATCCCGTTGTGCAAGATAAATGAAGACGAGGTCATCAGCTTCCTGTAGGATCACATCATGACCAGGTTTGGAGTTCCAGTTTCATTAGTTTTTGATAATGCTAAGTACTTTTCATCAATTAAATTGACTGCTTTTGCTCATGATAAAGGGATAAAATTGCATTATTCTGCTAACTACTATCCTTAAGGAAATGGCTTGGCTGAATCCACTAACAAAAATCTGATTAGGATTTTAAATAAGACTGTGATTGAAAACCAGAGGAGATGGCACTTAGCGCTACCAAACGCCCTTTGGGCCGATAGAGTCACCCCCAAGTCTGCGATAGGAGTGTCACCGTATACCCTTGTGTATGGTAAAGAGGCCATTGTTCCCCCCAACATCATGCTTCCTTCTTCCATAATAGCTCAAGAATCTAGAGGGTCGGATGATGAAGTTTGTCAAATAAGGATATGTAATCTCCTGAAAGCAGAAGAGGCTAGATCTAAATCCAGAGAGCGCTTTAAGCAACAACAAGATTTAGTAAAGAGATGGTTCGACAAACATAAAGCTGGAACAAAAGACTTTGAAGTAGGAGACCTAGTCCTCAAATGGGATCACCCCCATGATGAGAAAGGAAAGCATACTAAATTCCAATAGTTGTGGGTAGGCCCTTTTTAGATTGCAGCAAAGCTTCTCCCTTCTACTTATAAGTTGCAAGATCTACAGGGATGGGAAGAGAACTTACCGGTGAATGGTTTGGTCCTCAAGCCTTATTTTTCCTGATTTTCGTTGAGTTCTTCTGTCTTGTATATAAATAATCTGTTTGGCTGTCTTTTGAGTCATGTTTTTTTTTAGTTTTCTTTAGTTTGATTTTCTTGATTCCAATAAAGGGAACAAACCTGCGGTTGCATGGAGAACATCAAAATGTTTGGGAATGATCAACATTTTTGGGTCTCAGACTATTAGTTGCTAAAAGAACTTCTTCCAGTTTAGTATTTTTCTCGAATAAGCTCTGTGTGCATTGAAGTCCTTCTTAACCCCTATGAAATAAAATGGATTCGAAGAGTCTGGAGTACTATGTTGAGGCTCCATCCATGTCACACTTAAAATGTTCTAAGGAGCGATAGCAGAGGACCCATGGAAAGGAGCAAGGTGAACAATATATTAAATATAAATTATCCCATGCCAAGTAACAAATGCCAAAAGGAAAATAAAGAGTAAAAAAACTCCTATGAAAGCATCATACATCAAAGCAGGTGCTGAATCATAAGTACTAAATTGCCGAAAGATCCTCTCCATCCGTGAGTTGAAACATGAAGCACACCGCTCACACAAAAGGACACTATGGGATAGAGGATCTGGAAATAAAATTCAGTAAGAAAGGCATGCAGGAGGACTCATATGAAAAGGGACAAAAGTCCAAAAGCACAAAATATGCTAAAGTGGCATGGGAATGAGGAACAAACGAATATTTTTGTTTACCATATGCTACAATCCTATGGTTTCCAAGCTATCAGCTACCTGAAAACAAAAGTAATAATGAAACTCATCCTCTGGCCTCAACAGAGTCATCTGGACTTGAAAATCTTGGCTTCCACTCTCCCAAATTGGACTATCATCAATGATTAAAGGTACAAACTTCTATCATTTGAGAAATCCAGATAACTGGAAGAATTTAATAGATGCATTTATTGTTAAACAGTCTGTCACTCAAAGAATAATTTCCCAGAGATCTAGGTTCACCAGGTAATCGCCAATTGTTGTGGCTGCAACTGTTCTCCCCAAATTTCTTAAATTTGGGTCCCCTCCTCATAATTTAGAATTGTTTTAATTGTTGGACCCTTGAGCCTTTTTGGGCATGCTTTATTTTTGAATGATTTTGAAGATTGATTGTCAGCCTATTTTAAAAGTGCCATGTTTGAATTTCGTGATGGGTCGCGGATGTGAGTCTGTTTTGCTAGCCAAAGATAAATCAAATCTTTTGTTCTTTAAGGCCGCTGTTGCGGAAGTAGAGCGGGTTTAACCTTTGCTGATTCTTAAATATTTTTGAGCACTTAATGTTTTATTGATCAAGCATCTTACTATGTTAAATCAGTGGCTGATGGCCTTTTCCCGTCTGTCGTTGCGGCTCCCAAATCGATTAGCCATCCGAAGTATGAAGAGCTCCGACTGCCGATGCGTGTTGACCTTTTCGTCGCATACCCGTAGCATTTTATTTTCCGCCGTTGCGGCTGGGAAAGTCATTTGGATTCTGATGTAATGTCTTTCGAATTCCGATTGAGCTTTTCTCGCCCGCATTTCACATGTCTTTAGCCCTTGTCTCTTCCGCCGTTGCGGCTCCCAAAGTAGTTAAGCCTCCGAAGTATAAAGCCTTCCGACTTCCGATTGAGAGTGTTCCCGCCCGCGGGTAGAGTATCCTTAACCTCTCCTTTTCTGCCATTGCATCTAGGAAAGCCTTTTCGCGTCCGATGTCGATATCCTTCTGGCTTCCGATTCAGAACTTTCCCGCTTGAGGCTTAGTCAAAACTCTTCCGTTTGTTAAATTTTTCATATTAAGGGATGCACATGGCCGTTTTCTTGTGGATTATCCATTTCAGGTGGTTTAAGTTAACATTTAAAATGACATTTCAATGAATGATGCACGTTGTTTACCTGCAGGAAGATGCATAAGGTTGCTGATATTGCCGTGACGCGGGCAGAGTAGAAGACAAGGATGATGACGATATAGGCACGAACTAGACGGCATGTATGTTACTAAATGGCTCATGAGTGCATACAGATAACATAGCGGAATATGAAGCATTGAAGGACTGAAAGGTCACACATTTGGGGGCAGCCCAAATGACCTGCTGTGTAGTTTAAATATTGAAAAAGTAGAACTTAGAAGGGACTTTTTCCCTGGAAAAACTTGTACACCATTTGCTTGTAAGAGGAACTATTTCGTTTTACAATCAGAAACTGCAACTTTTGCCTGCTGGAGAAAGAGAAATGTGGAATGTATCAATGTGATTAAATGAACAATGTTGAAGGGGAACTATTTCGTTTTCAGCTGTGTTTCATTAACTGTGAGAATGTTTAACTTCCTGAACCTATGTTCTTGTTGAATGTTCTTCAGTATATTTTTGTGATGTTTTCCACTGTGAGTAATAAATGTTGTTCATAAACAATTGGCTATCTGGTTGTTCAAATATATGTAAGTGTTCATGTGTCTTGAAAGAAGTATCAGCTATGTGTAACTCTTCATAATGCATGTACAAAATATATTACTCACCAATGAATGATAATCTTGCTCCCTAGGGATAGTTTTTAGGTAGTTAGTTTTAATTTCTTGTTATATGTGATTTAGATGCTTGTGAATGCTAAGATGAGAGGTAAGAACCTGTGCATCACGTTGTGACTGATCCTTGCATCTTATCACCTTGCATGGTTAATTAGGCACTTGCATATAATACTTAAGTCAAAAAATAAAAAAATACATGGCGGACCGGGCCGCAACCGGTAAATCCTTTGTTTTTGTTACTTTGAACTACGGTAGCCAGATCGCAAACCAGACGGATTCCCCATTCCAGATAGTCACAGGCTAGTTGGTAACGTTGACTGGGGATAATCCCTTACCGTTGTTTCCTGCGAATTTTTGGGCCTCAACAGGACCACAATGGATGGGTCTATCCATGGCATTTCTTTGTAAGGCCAAGCAAAAACATCTCAGAACTATTTGAAAAGTGCTCGGTATGCTTCAGATTCTTTTGCGGAGCAGTTCTTCCCAGCATGAACATGCTCAAGGGTGCTAGTCTTGGCTGATATGTCAATTGGATTTATTTGAGTGATGTTGCATAGGTTTCCTTCAAAATCTATGTTCTGTAACAGTATAGGAGTTTGAGGTGTATTGACAATATCAGTGGAAAAAAGGGATGCAAAATCATGGTCTACCGAACTAGTGTTGGGGAGGAGCTAGGATCTATGATGATGATCCTCCCATATAGGCTCATTCATACTCATGATCTCCATAATGGAATCATCAAACGGAAAAGTCTAGGAGAGATAATCTAGAATAGGAAGAGAGGGTTCTAACCAATAAGGTAGGTGGTAAGGGTCTGAAGCCACCAGATGAAGCTTATTAGTGTAGTCATCGGAAAGGGTTTGGATATAATTGTACATTTCTTCATGCAGACTCAATGAGGTGGACTCAACAATTTGTTTCCCTTTGGATCATAATCAAATGATGAAATCATATTTACTGTCGCCGTGTTTGTGTTAGGAGGAGTTAACGAAAGAATCCTCATAAGGGATGAATCCTTCAGCATGCCTACCCCAATCGATTGGTAAGGAGGAGGGGATTGGCCTAACATAGGGATGTTATTAGCCATAGAGGTAGTAACATCCAGCGTATAGAAATCAAGTTGGTCAATGGTGATAATCCTCCCTAGATGTGGAAATTGGACAGTTCTAAATACCATCGAAGTGACAACAGTCATGGCGTAAAACCAATTTATTCCTAAAAGGAGTTTGTAGTCTAATGGGGCATCTACTACTTCCAGTTGAATAGAAATAGATTTACCCTCAAGCTCGACTGAAAGGGATGGTATGAGACCATGGGGCTGGAAACCTCGTCCATCAAAGGCTTTTAGAGTCATTGGTGATGTTACAAGCTTGGGAGAGCCAATATCTTTCCAACAAGACAGGGACAAAACCGAAGTTGAAGCTCCCTCGTCTAAGACAGTTCTAAATACCTTCTTTCTGACTACTTTCATTATGATTTGGAAAGTGATTTTGTGAGGTAGTCTAGACTTATAGTTCCCGACATTGAAATGAATCAAATTAGTGTTGTCTGGGTCTAAAGCTCCTAACACAGTTAACAAGTTTTTGCGTTGTCAAGGACAACTTTGGAGTACTTCCAAGGTAGACATTGCACATGGTTCCTGAGCAAGATCTTCAACTACATTGTAAAATTGGGCACCTCTAGCATTAGGTTTAAAAACAACCTTCCTAAGAGTACTCTTGGGTGGACGTAAAACCATGTTGAGATTAGGTTTCTCGATGGTTAGGGGAAAAATAGACGAGGACTTGGGAGAACCAATAGAGCGAGCTTTCCCCGAAGAATAATTATTGTTACGGAGATAAATTCCTATGGCTTGGGGTACCACAACAGACAGCTTGACTCCAAAAATCAATCTTTCCCAATATGCAATAGAAATAAAATGTCTAACACTAAAGGATCAGAACTTGTACCTTATTCTGGATGGTTGAAGTAGATCCCTGTTGAGCTTTCCAATCTTCAGCTTGAATTGCTATATTACTTCCTCAACAACAAGTAAACAATAGAAGCATTCTATATATCATGGTGTTAGATCTATTCTAGCATATATAATCAATAATGTAAAAACATTTGACATAATCCCATGGATAAAATATTCATTCAAATACACATCATTGGACAGGAAAAGATATTTCTATTAATAAGAATCAGAGATTACAAGATACAACCTCTGATGGCACGTATGCGAACCGGAGAAACTGAATCCCCCACTTGGGCCTCCACCACTTCAATCCTCCATCTCTCAATAGAAAGCTCACAAGCAAAAGGCAAGCTTGGGAAGAACACAAAAGTGCTCCAAGGGACAAAGGGATGCAGACTCAAGCATAAGTTCCGGCAACAATGGACTATAGTTTCGTTTCTCTCAATTCTCTCTTATGCCTTCAATGTACCAAGGGGTTCCTTATATAGATTTTCAAAGGGGTAATGAAAGGTCGAATCGAGCGATCTCAAGGCATATGGAAGGCCAGTAGTCAAATGAGTCGGATCCATGTCAAGGAAAACTCCAAAAGGATTTGGATTATTTACACATTCCGATGTATGCGGTTTTAGTGGTCAAACCCGCGTATGTATGTGCTTATAAGGTTAAAAGTTGCATATATCATTTTTTATGTGTTTTTAGGGATGATCAAGGAAACATCAAAGGAAAAAAAGTGGTCCATAGGGTCTAAGGAGTCTGTAGCGGGACAGGGGAAGGCCATACAAAGTGTGATTCAGCTAGAGTGGTGAAATCTGCTATAACAATTATCTTCTTTATTGTATGTGGGTTTGTCATAACTCTAACTTCAAGTTTTCAAACTAATAGTGCATAAGGACATCATGCAATTTTCCTCTGAAGAACTAGAATTTCCCATTTTAGACATGTGGTTTATCAGCTGTTGTTGAGAGGGAAAAGGATTTGTGAGAACTGTGGGTGCAGGATTAGTTTTTAGAAATTGAGTGATTTCTTCATGATGAGGACACTCTTTCATGAAGTGGTCACCTCCACATAGAAGACATGGATATTTCACTTTTCTTTTCCCTTTATCGTTCTCATTGATGGTTGGTTTTGGATTCTCCTGCTGGTTTCTAGGTTTTTTGTTTCTTCTGCTGGTTTCTAGGTTTTTTGTTTTTAGCTTTACCTTTATTTTTATTGTTGTCGGGCATTTGAGTACTATGAATGGAATTTACCTCGGTGGAAATATTTGGAGTTGAAGGAGTAGGGATGGAAGTTTGGGGTTGCTTGGCAGGTTTTGTTGTCGACGGGGACTGGATTGAACTGACAATCCCATCAATAGGGGTTTATGCTGGTGGCTATGTAGGGTCGGTGCTTTGGCGAGGAGCTTGAGGTATCAATTCATACAATGTTTCAGACTGGGAATATACCAAGTCTAGATATTGAGCTCGAGTAATGGTTTTCTCTTCGGTAACGACACCGCCCATAGCCACATCTCGGGTGATTGGAGGCAAAAAAGATTTAGTAAACCAATCAGCTAACAATTGATCCGGGACAGGAGCATTAATAAGTCTTCTCTGCATTCTCCACTCATGGATATGATCTAATATGTGGGTGGAGGTGTTCTACCATAGATAAGTTAAGAGATTTGTACCCGTTTCATAACGGATAGGAAGATGAAAGTGTGTAAGAAAGATAGTTTCCAAAGAACCAAAATCCACAAACGAATGTTATGGAAGTTCAATGTACCATTTCATGATGGTACCGGTCAAATTTCACTGGAAAAGTCTTAAATGAACTGAATCATCCATAAGGGAGTTTCAAGAACACCACAAATGGAATGTCATGACATGGTTTTTTGGATCATCTCCCTGCTTCCCATCGAACTTTGGGATGTCTAATAGTAATTTTATCGGAATGGGAGGCCACAAGGAGTTATGTTGAATGGAATCATTAATCAACTTGGACAAATCAGGAAAGTCCAAAGTTTCTAGGAAAGGTAACTGGCGATTAGGTTGCACGTACTGGTGGTATTGATATGGCATATAAGTACCAGTAGGACCGTAAGTATATTGATAGACAGGTTGTTGTGATGAAGAACCACCAAAATATCCACCTGCAAGGGGTTGATTTCTTGGATCAGGACTATTAGGAGCACTACAGCCTCCAGGAGGAGGACCACCGGGGCCTCCAGGACCACCAAGACCATTAGGACCACCAGGAGGAGGACCACTTGAACCACTAGGAGGAGGGCCACCAAACCCTCCAGGACCATTAGGAGTGATGCCACTAGGCCCCCCAGGACCACCAGGACCATTAGGACCATAAGGAGGAGAGCCACTAGGGCCTCCATAAGGTGGTCCTCCAGCACCCCCCGCGGTATGTTTAGGTATCCCTCCCATAGCTAGCATGTAGGACCAATTGGGTTGCCCCCATGGAGTGAATGTATTGTTAGGATATGGAATTCCAGCATAAGGATGTCCTATAGGAGTGGGTTGGTAATTAATATTTCCTATAGGTACTTGATGTGCTATGTAATCATACCCCTAGGAGGTTTGATTGGTTACAGGTTGTGCCCCCAAGGGCTGACCTAAACTAGATGGGGGGTGTAGAAGGAGCAAGTCGATAAGTCAACTTAAATGATAGCCAACTTAGTCGATCAGCCGACTAAGTTGATGAGCCGACTTAGTCGATCAGCTGAATAAGTCGGTCAGCCACCTAAGGTCACGTCGGTTCCCTGAACCGACAGGTAGTTATTTTGTAATCGTATATATTAGGCTGTTGATCCAGATGAGAACTCAGTTTAGTTCTCTACATTATATGGACTCATTTGTATAATGTAATCTGTTAATTCACCTATTTGTTCTTATCTCTTGTCTTTGTGTTATATATATGTTTTAGTGTGTATTATTGGTAACCTTATGTGATCTGTGAGATTACAACATTGGTTCCGTTGCTGGTAGTACATGTTTGAAAGGTATGAAAACAAATGATACCAGAGTAGGATATTAAGGACTGGTGGGAACGTAAAGTTACAAATTATTTGCAGAATTACATGCAAAGGAACAGATTAACAATCGCACAAGCAAAAGAAATATTTTTTACAGAAACGCATGAAAATTTTGTCGAATCAGTGCCCCAACTTCTGAAGAAATTTCTGGATGAGAAATCCGAAAGAGACTAAAGAACAACAATTTCTAGAAAAACTGATACGAGGAGGTAGAACAAACTTGTCAGAGTGTTTCGAGAAAATCACTGACAACTTCTGTGAGGAGCAAGCAGTCAAAGATAGAACTTCGGTGGAAACAGTCAAGGAGAAATTTTACACAGATCTCATCGAGCAATTTCTGTGTTCCTTACCAACCTTGCTGTTCAAATTCCTGATCGAGAATGGAGTAGGACATATTGTCGAACCTTGTCCATCACTTCACGAACTGCCATCAAACTCTAACTGGGTGGAGAAGCAAAGGAAGTGGGAAAAATTTATTGTAGAAAGGGAGTGGGAATATTTCCTAAGCAAATATACTGAACTATCTGGGATTTCTAAAAGCATCGGGCAGGCTATGGGGGGGTAGCTGGTCATATGTTGAGATAGAGTGGAGTGGATTCTAGTTGACTAGAAACAGATACCATTCACCAGTGATGAGAAGTCAACCAAAAGGGAACTCAAGAGAATAGATTCATACAAAGGTATGTCAGAAATTCAGAAAATAGAAAGGGAAGAGAGACAACAGAGGTGGGAATCACGAAGAGAAAGAGCCTTAGAGTTGCATAGAGGAAGAAGTCCTAGGGCGACCGACCAGGAAGAGAATCCACCAGAGTCGATTCATGACCGACATGAAGATGTCGTGGAATAAGAGGCATCCCCTATGGAGGAAGAATTGTGGATAGAGCAGCCTGAAGCTCTCTAATTAAGAACTCCCCATGAAGGAACAACCCTCTCTCCGTTGAATCCGCGTACTCGGATACAGACTATTGTCGAAGAGGACCTCCGACTATGAGCTGGTGACTTTAGTATATGGAGTCGACTAGACAATGAAACATACACTGGATGACACCTCATTATACGTCGACCAGAGGAAGGGAATTGGGTGACCTTTCAAGTGACACCCTCCAACCAAAGTATCCAATTACTCTTACCGACACATGAAGGAGCACCCCCCATACCAAATACAGATTTAGAAGAAATAGAACATTCAAAAATGGGGATAAATAGTTGCAATGGACCATCGACAACAGAATTCAACATCAACCGACTTCCAGTCAACGAAGAATTGAAAACTGACGGAAATGGAAGTTTCGTCGACTATAGTCCCATAGAGACAAATAACCCAATAACCCCACCACCCTCACCTCCACCCCCACCTTCACCGCCACCACCTCCTGAGAGCAGTGACAGTGATTCAAACATGGGTCACGGATTGACTCACATTCCTCTATATGAGGGAGATGAGGATCCCAGACGACACTGGTTTATTTGCGAGTCGATTTGGGAGGCCAGCCAAGTTACAAATGAAGATATACAAATGGCACAGTTCGTCGATGCCTTGAGGAAAAGGGCATTGACGTGGTATATGAACTTTTCAGAAAGACAACCTAGAGCAACCAAAGCCGAGATCAAGGCGCAATTTTTATCATTTTTCAAAACTCCGAATGCTAAACATCTGGTAGCGAAAAAATTAAAAACTACATCACAAAAGCCATGGGAAACTGTCCGCAACTATGACAAGCGCTGGAAAGACCTACTGAGCCAGCTGGAATATGTTATAGATGAACAATTACTAATCCAGTGTTTTCTTGCAAGGTTATCTCAGAAAGTGAGCCGACACATCAGTCTGGAAACGTTCAAACCTTACGAAGATGCACTAACAAAAGCTCTTCAAGTGGAGATGGATGAGCACATACCCACCTACCCCACAGACCACAGATTGGAAGAATAGCTCGAGAGTGTCTAGAAGTCTTTGAAGGAGTTAAACCTCAAGAATCAGGAGATATGGTGCACCAAATGCTCGACAATCAGCCATTCCAAAGACAACTATCAATAGGAATATAGCCGACAGGACGTTCAATTCGTACAGACCAAATCATTTTGTGAAATTTGCTAGGATCACGGGGATCACTCGACGAAAGACTACCCCTTCAACATGAAGAATGGCAAGACCTCCTGGTGTGCCATCTGCGAGACTAAGAATCATAACACGACCGACTATCATTTGAACCTGAAGAACCGACAGAATTATTAGGTGGTCTACCCAACCAATGCAGTGGCAAAACATAACAAGAAAAACAATCTAGCAAATGATTAGAACGGTTAGAGATATGACACTTGACGATACAATCACCGGTATGACAATTGACATGCAGGCTACAGAGGAAGAGGTCGATTCCCTGGGAATCGCGACAACCGACCGCGTCGACCCATATAGTGATTTACATGTTATAAAGAGGGACATCGGTATGTAGACTGTCCATATAAAGACAAAACTGACCTCAAATTTTGTACTCACTGTGGTGTAGGGGATCACTCACTAGAGGATTTCCCTACCATGTTAGAAAAAATAAATACGAAGAAAAATGTTAATGTCTTGTCTTGTGTACAAAAAAATGATGTAATAAACACAAAACATTTGCATATTGTAACTCGACAAGGAACAAAAACAGGAGTTGATAACCCAAGAATCAGTAAAATAAATGAAAAACATGTCTATCCTGACCCAATGAAAGAAAAACAAACATACAAAGAAGCAACCAATGGATTTAAAGAAATTGCACGACAAGAACACGTTCATGACATTCGACATAACACAATAAATGAATTAATCTAGCTCGTACAAAAATACAACTTAGTATCTCAGTTCATCTATTTGCTGTATGAAATAAAATGTACCAACTCTGAAAATCAAACAAAGAACATCTGCAGCTTAAATAAAAAAGAAAAATGTGATGTCGACCCACTTGTCGACCTGGAAATCGAAGGATACCACGTTTGACAAGTAGTCCTTGACTTCGGCTCACAAGTAAACATCATGACTCGTGACACTTGGGAACAAATGGGAAGACCTAGACTCTATGAGTCAGGAATATACCTAAAACTATCCAACCAGGGCTTAATTGAACCCATTGGAGTCTAGAAAAATGTCGACACAACTATAAAGGGAATCTTGACCAAGGTCGAATTCGAAATCATTGACCCAAAGGAAGGATCCAGTTCCTTCCCAGCGTTAGTCGATTGACCTTGGGGTAGAAAGATGAAAGCATCGATATCCATGGATAAGGAGCAAATCAAATTAAAAGGAAATGGACAAAAGGACATTGTACCCATTCATCCATCTCAAGGGGAACCTTGGATTGAACCTATTGATGAAGAAGTCAATGTCCAACAACTCTACCAGATCCAAAACAATGCAGATTACATAGAACCAAATATCCATGGAGAAATTAATTTAGGCAACCAAGATTCAGTTGGTTATAATTCATACGCTGAATTATATGATCGGGAGATCGATAAATATGAAACACAAGCAAGAGGGTATTGGACTATAAAAAGGTGCCAAAAAATCCCACCCAACAGTGCTTCATAGTGTCCATTGTCCCAAAAACATTTGAGAAGAAAATTAAGGAATACCCTAACTTACAACCTACTAATGTAAATACTACACAACTACCAAGATACAAGGAAAGGGAATCACCAGTCATGCATGTCTAACATGTTTCCAAAAATATCGGTGAACATGGCCAACTCCAAAGCCTAGTAGAAACTTTTACAGGACAAGCTACTAGATGGTGGGATAGCCATCAGATAAGACTGCAAACTTGGACAACTACTTCGACTTACTTTATTGAAAGGTTTGGAGGAAATAAGTTAACCCAACAAGCTCAGATACCTATATTGACTCAATGTTAGAACCCAGAATATCATATTAAGTCATGCGAAAAAGATTGGAGAAGACTTGGATACAAGGATGAACGAGCATGGCCACACTTGTTCCCATCATCCCTCACCGACTTACCAAATAAATGGTACAAAATGGAAGAAGCTAGAGGTGAAGCCTTCTTATGGCATGAAATCAGGGAAAATTTCATTAAATATTTCAACTTTTTACCTCAAAATGAAAACTTGGTCGAAACAGCAAAACAAATTAAAGAATTTATCCAGTCGACTGAAAACAAACCCTTAACAGATAACCGATAGACAATGAAATGTAACAATTTACAAACAAGGACAAAACCACAGTTGGCAAGACTGCAGTTAGAAAACGAAAACAGAGAAGGAAAAAGCTTTAAATATAAATACAACCATGTCGAAACGACCAAACCTATTTGCACAATCCTGAAAGTAGAAACAACCGACAAACAAGATACCGAAAGAATGACTACAGCTGACTTCCCTACCACATTCTCACAGTTCAAAGAAGGAAGTCAACTGATCAATGAAGCCAAAGCACCAGAATGGTCAGATGCTAAATTCAAAACTAAAGAATTTGACATCTCAAATGATGATCGACCAAAAATGGCAAATATTGGTGACTACTGGAGCGAAGAGAAGACCACAGAGATAGTGAAATTATTAAAGGAGTTTCAAGATGTGTTTGCTAGATATTATAAATACCTCAAAGGCTTAGTCCATGAAATGGGAGAAATGAAAATTGACACTAAAACTGATGTTCGACCTGTGAAGAAAAGGCCTTATAAACTAGCTCACAAATACAAGGAGATAGTAAAAAAGGAAATAGATAACATGCTGGAAGTAGGCATAATCTATCCTATTGACCAATCAGAATGGGAAATTCCAATGGTTGTACAACCTAAGAAACATGATCTGACCAGACTAAGAATTTGTGTCGACTTCAGGGAACTAAACAAAGTAACACTGACAGACCCATTCCCAACCCCTTATGCAGACGAAATCTTGAATGAGGTCGCAAGACATGAATGCTACTCATTTACAGACGGATTCTTAGGCTATAACCAAGTGCCAATAGCTAAAGAAGACCAGAAGAAAACAACCTTTGTGTGTGAATTTGGTTCATTTGCTTAGAAAGTTATGCCTTTTGGATTAAAGAATGCACCTGCAGTATTCTCTCGAATTGTTGTCAAAACATTTCAAGAATATATCTATAAGACCATGGCAGTATACTTTGATGATTGGACAATATAATCCATGTTAAATGATCATTGCAAATGGTTCAGACTTATGTTGGAGAGATGTCGACAGATTCAACTCTCCCTAAACATCAAGAAATGCATATTTGTGACCCCCATAGGGATATTATTAGGGAACATTGTCTGTAAGGAAGGTATTAAGGTTGATTTTGCAAAGATCAAAATTATCCTCGGCCTAAAACCACCAGTAAACCCAAAACAAGTCAAGGTGTTACTTGGCCACACAGGCTATTAGAGAAAATTCATAAGATATTATTCCAACATGGCCTATCCTCTTGAAGAACTATTAAGAGAAGATCAAGAGTTTAACTGGACAGAGGAGTGACACATATCATTCAAAAAATTAAAAATAAAGCTAGTCGAAGCACCAATCCTAAAGTTTCCAAACTGGTTGATCAAATTCCATGGTCACATTGATTCATCAGGCCTAGCAATAGGAGAAATCTTAACTCAACCAGGAGATTATGGAATGGATTATCCTACAGTTTACAGTAGCATAATATTAAATAAAGCTGAAAGAAACTATTCAACAACAGAAAGAGAAGCCTTAGGAATGGTCTTTGCACTACAAAAATATCAACATTATCTCTTAGCTAACCCATTTATATTCTATACAGACCATTAGGAACTTAGTATCTCATCAATAAACCACTACATCATGGAATGATCTATCGATGGATACTTCTCTTCCAAGAATTCGAATTCGAAGTTGTTGTTAGACTAGGCAAGCTAAATGTCGGGCCCGACCATTTATCCCAAATCGACACAGGAGAAGAACCGACAGGAGTCGACGATGACTTACCTGGTGCACATTTATTTCTGATAGAAGTAGTCCCAGTAGAATTAGAAGAAAAAACTCATTTTTTGGAAGATGGACATGCACCAGAAGGTATGAGCACCAAGAAAAATCAGATCTTAGCTATGAAGGCTACACCATACAGTCTCATCAATGGATTTTTATACAAAATGGGATTAGATGACATCCTCAGAAGGTGTGTACTAGAACATGAATGAGACAACATTATGCATGAAGCACACTATGGAACTATAGGAGAACATTTTCAAGTGGACACAACTGCAAAGAAAATCCAACAGTTAGGGTTGTGGTTGCCGACACTCCATAGAGATTTAAATTTTTTTGTCAGTCGATGCGACAAATGTCAATGACTAGGGCGACCTCTTCCTAGCACATAAATGCCTTTGATATTAGTAAACCCAAGTTTGAGATTTTAAATCTAGGCCATAGACTTCATACGACCATTTCCTATACCAGCAAAAAGAACAGGCGCCAGGTATATCATTACTACAGTTGAATATGTCACTAAATGGGCAGAAGCTAAACCAGTCGACACATGTTCTAGTGAGATAGCTACTAAGTTTATCTATGAGAATATAATCACTAGATTTGGATGTCCACTAACCCTGATTAGTAACCAGGGAACACACTTCATCAACAGAACTATCAAAACCCTAATCGACCAGTTCCAAATCGACCATCATCGGAGTACAGTGTACCACCCTCAGTCGAATGGAGCAATTGAAGCATTTAACAAAACATTAACAAGAGGACTAACTAAAATATGTAATGTTGATAAGGACGACTGGGATGAGAAAATACCCGTAGTATTATGGGCATACAGAACAACATATAAATGATCAACCAACCAAACTCCTTTTCGACTAGTCTATGGACAAGAAGCAGTAGTTCCACTACACTTCTAACAACAGACACCTATCATTGCAAAAATACTACATGTTGATGTCGAACAAGGAAGGAAGGACCGATTATTGCAACTCAGCAAACTTGAAGAGCACTGACTAATGGCAATACAACATCAAGAAATCCAGAAACAACAACAGAAAGCTTGGCATGACCGCAGCCTCATGAACAAAAACTTGTCAGTCAGAGACCTTGCTTTACTATACAATAGTTGGATAAAAGGAAAACCTAAAAAGCTCCACACATAATGGATGGTACCTTACGTCATCAAAGATATACATCCAAACGGATCAGTTCGACTAAGGACATTGCAGGGCATAGTATTCTGGAATCTCGTTAATGGAGCCCGACTAAAACGCTACAGAAACTAGAAGTTCAAAAAAAAAATCATCATATAATGACTATAAACATCAACCAAAAGCCATAAAAACTTAAAAATTCAAAATCCAAAAAAAAGTACTATACATACAGAAAGCCATGATAGGAAATTACCATCTCAAAAACCACCACCATGCCCATCGACATAACACCATCGACCATTTTCATCGACCAACCACTCCCATCGACCATTCTCATAACCGACATCAACCGATGAACTCAATAGTCCCATCGTGCATTCATGACATCGAGCACCGAAAGCAATTGGCCATTAACGCCCACTCAAGTGTTCCAGCTGGAACATCACATTCGTCATTAATACACCCATCGACACACACATCCACAGCATTGCCTATAAATACTGGATCGCCGAAAAATCATTTACTGCAATCCATACAGAGAGAGCATCAGAGCATCCAGTCGACTAAAAGCCAAGAAACCCTTCGTGAAATCGACCACCAAACCGACACAATGGCTCCCAGACAAACTAAAGCCTTGGAAAAATCCAAGGAAATATAGGCTGTGGATACACCTTTAGTTTGCAGGTTGAAAAACATTAAAAACACCAAGGTACACGATGGCTCGTGGCAAAAACTGTGGACCAAAATGAAAGAATGGGCCTTTGTCGACAAAAAGGCCACTCAAGCCGCATAAAAAATCAAACACAACACTATCTTCGGCTATGTCATTGCGCCAATCATGTCTAGATTTGGTGGCACAAAGGAGACTTTTGTAAAATTCATCATCAGTCGATATCACAATGGCCGGTTCTACTTCGACCGACCGGTTGACATCTCAGGTGAAGTTATCTCCACATTGACCGGTCTCTCCAATGAAGGAAACCTAGTACCAGTCAGTATCAAAGAAGGACTGATCAAAGAGCTCACTGGGTCATTTTTGGGGAAGAACTCGAAGGGGTTGATGATCATCCAAATCACAACCCGAACGCCACAGATTGTGGCCAAAATAATCGCAATCACACTCACCCTGGCAGGTCGAGGTAACGACCTTAAGTTAGACATGCTAGAAGCTGTCAACACCATTGCCACCGATGGACGAATATACAGATGGGCCGAATATGTCGCTGACATGGTGAAGACCATCTATGAAAGATGTCAAGAAATAGGGGGAATCATCAAGTTCCCCTCCCTCATCTTATGGATTGTCATGTACCACATCTTCCCAGAGGGGAGTCCAATATTTTAGGAACCTACAAGGTTCGACATGTGGATATTTAAGCCATTCTCCCAGAGAGGAGCATTGCAAAAACTTGAAAGAGGAAAGGTCCTATTGGGGAACTAGTTTCAACAGCTCAAAGTCCACACGACTAGATGGAGGGTGCCTCAAAACATTCGAAGAAATCTACTGATGAACTCCCACATCTAGCTAGAGCTCGACCATATCTCGGTGTGGTACATGCAAGGCGACAACTCAAATGCCAAATCCCTTGACTACTATCCATCTGTCAAATAGATATTTCAGACACTATATCGACAAGACAAAAAAAAAATACCAGTACCAGTAGCTGCAAAGCAGATGAAATTCTCAATCGAGGAGCCACTCACAGACCAGAAAAAGGAGGAAGACTACGAGCTCAACCTCTATATCAGCACCTTTTAGTCGGAGGAGACACCGGTCGAACACACCAGCCGACTTCAAATAACCATCAAACCTCCGACCGTAAAGAGGGAAGAACCCCAGACCGCAGAGCCACAATAGTAGGTAATTCCTTCAGCCACAGAAAGTGTTCGCCCGACCTAGGAGCCAAGTGGGGAGACAGAGCCAGAAAACCCTGAGTATGCTGCCACAAAAGGAATTATATGGAAACTATCAGAGAAGATAGCAGTGGCTAGAAAGAAGCTCAAGACACAACAGCAAAAACAAGGTAACAGGAAGCGGAAGCTTATCCTTGTAGAATCATCAGAAGACGAGGAGGAACTGGAAGCCACGACCCTCAACATCATAGAGGATGCCACTACAAACAAGGTGCCAGTCAAAACCTAGTTCCAAAGATTCGTCGACGCAGGGGCACAAGCAGGTCGACCGAAGAAAGCTAAGACTACGATGACGCCTGAAAACGTTGTTGATCTTGTGTCGACACCTCCACCTCCATCACCGACAAAAATAATTGAGGAACAAGTACCGGCACCGTAGTCAGTAAGCCCCCTCGATTTATGCAAAAGTGTGATGATGGAGGCTGTGAAAGCAAAATTTGACAAAGATAGGGATTTGCAGGCTTTCATTGAGAAGTTGCCTCACATATTTATGTCGGCACACAAGATATCTACAAAATCACCTCTCTTCATGATCGAAGGATACCAACTAGGACAACAAGCACAGCCCAAAAACTTTGTAACCATCACATCGACTTTCGAGAGAAATCCCGACAAGGAAGCTAAAGTGGTTTCACATAGGTCCTCAACTATCACTCCGACCATACCCCAAGCTGACCTACCAACCACTGTACCAACTAAAGGAGAAGAAGCTGAGGAGGACATAGCCCAAGAAATTAACCAAATGTTCTTCGACATAGACTCCCCACCTCACTCTGACAATCCACCACTCACCCACACTTCACATAAACCAATTACCCCCGACCATTCACCAACTCCATCACCACCACCACCATCCCCACCCCCCGACTCAGAGAAAGGCCCACCACAACCAACTGCATCCAAACAACAAGAGATGGTAGTCATCCCACCTCCCCAACCAGAAAATTCAGCAACCACTGTCCCAAAAACCAAAGGACATGACTCGACTTTTGCAGGTACACAGGTGCCGACTCAAGCAGATAAAGAAAAGCATAATAAGAGGAAGGAGAAACAGAAGAAGGAGCATCTTGGATAGCCTTCAAAGGTCCAAATCAGATTGAAAGATGCAAGCTCCTTGACCGACATAGAGCTAGGACAACCCCTAAAGACCCTAGCGAGTGAAGAAAAGACAAAGAGTGAGCAAAGAAATAAGGAACTCAAGGACAAGAATGCAAAATAGGTCGAGTTCCTCCACAAATGCGGGACTCTAGCCCAGTCCGTCATGTCGGGCCGCATAGAGGTTGACAGCACAAATCGCTCAAAATGGCATATCAGCTATTTGAGAGCATGGTGTCGGCACTCCAAGGTCACATTCAGGAAACGAAGGAGGAACAAAAAGAAGAAATTGCCCGACTCCTAATGGCACAACACACTACCTTTTCTGAAGCCTATAAAGTGTTGCAAGATCATATGGAGGAGCCTGTCGTAACTGAATAAATACTAAGAGATTGGCATAATTATTATGGGCAAGTCTATTAGTAGACTTGAAAGATTCGACAAGGGATTAAGGCATTAGAAAGCAGGAAAACAACTGAGGAAGCACTTAGAATGGCAATAGAAGAAAAAATAGTGCTTGAAACTGCCAAACTGCAGAGACTAGAAAGGGAAGCACATCAGTGGGTACAACAAGCTCTCCCCAACTTAGAGAAATTCGAAATCATCTGCCCGCAGATGAAACAACTTATTGAGACTGCAGAAGACAAGCACCAGTTTATGGGTCCCGACATGGAGAGGATAATTAAAACCTCCATTTCAGAAAAGATGTCAATCTCATAAGGCTTGACTACACTCACCATCTACATCCAGGAAATTTTGTAGAGTTGGACAGATTTCCAACATTATCTCACAGTAACAGCCCCAACCATTACAGAAAATACCAACCATCAAACTTCATATCCCACCACAATAACTATCGAGTCATCCAGGAAGAATTTTTGTACCTCCCTGTTTCTTCAGGACAAAGAAACGTATTGTTCATGGGGGAGATGTAGAAGGAGCAAGTCGATAAGTCGACTTAAACAATAGCCAACTTAGTCAATCAGCCGACTAAGTCAATGAGCCGACTTATTCGATCAACTGACTAAGTCGATCGGCTGACTAAACTAGAGATTAGGTCGGCCACCTAAGGTCTCGTCGGTTCACCGAACCGACAAGTAGTTATTTTGTAACTGTTTTGTAATCGTATATATTAGGCTGTTGAGCTATATGAGAACTCAGTTCAGTTCTCTACATTGTATGGACTCATTTGTATAATATAATGTGTTAATTCACCTATTTTTTCTTATCTCTTGTCTTTGTGTTATATATATGTTTTAGTGTGTATTATTGGTAACCTTATGTGATTTGTGAGATTACAACAGGGGGTTAACCACATTCATGTGGGTAGGAGGGACATAAACTATAGATTTCTCTATACTAGAGGTCTGTCCATGACTAGCTACAATTCCAGTGACAAGTAACGTAGATCGTGCCGAGGGTTTCCCCCCGGCACTAGAAGGTATTGATGACACAGGGATTGAATGTTGTTCCCTAGGTGTGGAAGACCCGAGAGGATTTGGAACAGGCATAATATGGGAGGTGGTGGGGTTGGTATTTTGAACTAGATTATGTGGAGTCACATTGCGATATAGAATAGGTTCAATAGGTTTCATAGAATCATCAAGTGAGCGATATCCCATAGGCCAAGGGTTTGGATTACATGGAAAAACTATTGAACGAGGTGGTGGTGTACCCAATATGTTATCTATTTTCTTGTTTAGTTCTCTTGCACGGAGAATATCTGCCTGGTATTGTCTACGTTCTTCTTCATTTGGTGAAATATCTTCAGAAGAGGTTGGATGAGTGCCAAATGAAGCAATGGCCTGTCTCATAGAGGTATCCCAAAATGAAGCATTGGGACCATAATATGGACGGGTAGTATCATCAACATGACCTTACATGGGAGAATGGAATGAAATATTTCCCCTAGAAGGTTGTTGGACCAAGGGAGGAGTGTGTGAAGGATATGGATCTCCGCTTTCTGCAACCACATTTTCTCCCACTCAGGATTTGGTAGCAGCTCCTTGGTCGATAGCTTCCATAGGATCTTCTCCTAAAATAGGAATAAAATCAGTTGGCAAGCCCCGTACTCTTCTGGACTATCTTAATTCAGCTAGTTTGTAAAATTCCTATCTAACCTAGGGTCTCAAAACTAGAAAACACACCAAAAATTTTCCTACTCAAGCTATAGGCCAAACAAGCAAACTTAAATGATAGGAGGAGTTTAGATAGTCAGGTCTCTTACCGGGATCATCAAGAAGGTGCCACTTGCGATATACCTCAAGGGTGCGTGCATAGTAATCTCCTCGAATGTTGTTTTCGGTGTATGGCTCCAAGAAAGATGGCCAACGGGATTTTCTCAGATAGATAAGGTATCCTAGTGGGGTCTCCCGATATACACAAGGTATGTGGGAGCTCAAATTAGTAGTAGTGTTCTCTAATGCACAACCATTCACAAGGGGCCTTCCTATATACAATCAAGTATGTGAAGTACCTTTCTATATACCTCAAGGGTACATGAAAGGCCATTCCATATACCGACGGTATGTGGAAGAACCGCACAAGTCCCAGGATGTAGTGCGGACGAGTAACGACAACTCATACGTTTAACGATGCCCGAACATGTCTCTAGCCTATCACTCAAATTGCTATGTAAATTTTAAGCCTATAACTACCGTTAGTTTTAAAGTGGACAGTTAGGTGAATGCATGGAATTTTGACATAAAAGTAAAACCATGCAGATATGTAGATGCAATATTTCACTTTATCGTTCGAGGTATGCCTACTTACGGGAGGGAGAGAGATTATTTCTTTTTCGAAAACCAAAAATTCCCAAACAACTACTTTGAACAAATAAAATCCAAAGACAATCAACACATTCCAAACGCTTTTTTATTTTTGAAAGCAATCAAAGGGGTAAGAGTCTCTTTGTTAGAATAATCAACCCATATTTAGGTACCTTAGACATTAATTAATCTATTTTTGTCTTATTTGCCTAGTTTCCAATATTCCACTCTATGCAAGTTGTCTTTCACATGTCCTAGCAGTCAAACTTGATAAAAATGAGTCATGGAGTGCTTGGGAAACATCCTAGAAACCATATTTAGCAGTTTTTCCTTATTCCAGATCCTCCCTAGTGCATATCTGCATTTTCTGCTAAGTTGCCTGCTTTATTGATATTTGAGGCAAAAGAGAAAGTAAGACTAGGTGTAGTTGACTTGTTTTTTTCCCTCATCATCCTCCATTATTTTCTACTAATAGAAGCATGTATTAGTTGTATTTCCATCATCTATTATCTTTCCTACTTGACTTTTCCAATTCGTGATCCTCTAGGTAGATTTGGAAACTACTTTATGCACCTATGGGGGATTTGAATAGATTTAGTAAGCCTGATTTTTACTATTTCGAATGGCATCCTTATGCATTCAAATATCTCATGTAATTATATATTGTATCAGCCTATGAATTCATAAGGTTGGCTATTGTACACTTATTCAATACAGATTAGTGTTATGCTCCAATTTCAGTCTCCTTTGTGTGTAAATTTGCACGTTTGATTAGCAATTTTGTGAGTGCAATTGTTCTATCACTTCGGTTCAATTTATACATGGTATTAGATCCTTTTTAGATTGATTTCTCTCCTTCCATATTTCTATTGCAAGTTTGACATCTTGACTAGGAGCATTCTGCTGGTTGAAGGGCACAGTTTAGAGCTATGGATCAATCTTAGAAGATCATATTGACTCCATTTAATTTCTTTGAATGGAAAGCAAAGATGTAGATAATGTTGAGAGTGAAGGGTATCTACAGGGTAACTATGGAAACTGAGGCATATCCCAATGTAGCTGCAGGGAAAATTAAATGGCACAACAGGAGGGATGAGGCCTATGGTATTCTGTGTTTGAGCATATCCAGAGACCTCCTCTTCCATCTTGATGGATTGAAATCACCTAATGAATTGTGGGAGAAGCTTGTAGATATTTTTGGTAAGAAATATGAGATGAGAGGACATCAAATAGATAATGAATTGATCTCTTTGAGTCCTAGCAGCTTTGAATCCCTGCAACTCTACTTTTCCAAGTTTAAAGCCCTTGTTTTGTAGCCAAAACAGTGTGGAATTGAAAAGAAGGAAGAGAAACTAGTTTTGAACATACTCTCAAAGCTTGGCCCTGACTATTCGGTGTTTGTTTCGACCTTCCATGCCACCAAGTTGACAGCTCAAGCCTGGAATATGCCTAAGCTTGTAGATTTCATGGAATCCCTCACACAAGAACAAGATAAACTGGTGATGATGGGCACCATCAAACCTTCCAAAGACCAAGCTTTGGTTGTTGGATATTCTAGGGTTGATTCAAAAGGAAAGAAGAAAGCTAAGAAGCCACCTGAACAAAAGAGAGACAAGAACAAGTCTCAATAGGAGCCCCAAGGCTCCAAGAAGAACTTCCAAAAGAAGAAGAACAAATGATAAATGAGCAAGTGGGCATACCGCAGTAAGGGCTATCATCCTGAAAGCTCCTGTATGAATTAGCAAATTGACATGTTGACCCAAATCCTAGAGAAGAATAACATATCCCTTCTTGATTTCTCAAAGAAGAGAGAAGGAGGATCAAATTCAGAGGATAGAGAGAGAGTACATGCATTGGTTGTTGGCACATCCAGCTCACCTAGCTTCATCATAGAATATGGAGATTCAAGAAATATGGTTTTGACCAAGGAGGCATTCTCCTCTCTTGACATGTTGAAAGGTCCAGCAATAGTGCTGGGAGATGACTCTCTCACTGACAGTTTGGGAAAAGGAAGGATTGATCTTGACCATGGTAAATTCAGTAATGTATTGTATGTTCCAGGTCTTGCCTCTAACCTCTTGTCAGTGTATCATATGACCCACATAGGGTCTCCAAAGAAGGTCATATTCTCCCCTGATGATGTTGAGATCACAAAGATCTCGAATGGTAAATTCATTGCAAAAGGAGTTGTAGATCACACTTTGAAGGTATACATGTTTTCACATTTTCTTCCCTACTCAAACCCCTCTGCTCTTCTGATTCATGCTAATGAGGAAAGCAAGCTTTGGAATGAAATATTTATCCATTTTAACTATAAGTATCTTTCTGATCTAAGTGAAAAAGAAATGGTCATAGGGTTACCAAAGATTAAATTTTCCAAGGGACTCTGTCAAGGTTGTATCCTAGGAAAACATCCAGAGCAAAAATTTGAGAGAGCTGGTCATGAGAGAACCTCTGTACCTCTTGAGTTGATCCACAATGATGTTTCTCATCCATTTCCTCATATTTCATTGAGTCAAGCCAAATATGCATTGACCTTCATAGATGAATTTTATAGGTATTGTTGGGTTTACCTCCTGAAGCATAAGTCTGAAATTTTTGGCCTCTTCAAAGTCTTTAAGGATTTGGTTGAAAACTAGTTTGGGAGGAGACTCAAGATCCTCAGATCTGAAAATGTTGGTGAGTATGTCAATTCTAATTTCATTCCATATTGTGAAGATGTAGGTATTCAGATGCAACATGCAATCCCTTACACACCATAACAAAATGGTGTTGCTGAGAGAAAGAACATATCACTAAAGGAGATGGCAACCTGTATGATGGAGGCTAAGAATTTTCCACCAAATTTTTGGGCCAAGGCTATAATATGTGAATCCTATATCCATAATAGGGTGCCTCATAAACAACTTTATGGTATGACTCCTTTTGAAACTTGGAGTGGGCACAAGCCAGATGTGACCCATTTCAGGATTTTTGGCTCAAAGGCTTGGGCCAGAATTCCAACTGAAAAGAGAAAGGCTTTGCAGCCCAAAAGCCAATAGTGTCTATTTGTTGGGTACTCTAAAGATTCAAAAGGGTACAATATGATCAATTTGAGCACAAACAAATCCTTCATTGAAAGGAGTGTTTAGTTCCAAGAAGATCCTTTAGCAACAGTTGAAATTGGAGAGTCTTCTTCAACACCAGAACCATTGAATGTAAGTGCAGAGATAAATGAGTTTGTTGATTCTGACATGTCTGATAATGATGATTCACTTGCATATCATAATATTCCTACAAGACCAAAATGGGCAGAAAAGACCATTCATGAAGCTGGGAAACTAGTTGGAAATCCTAGTGATCCTAGGAGGACTAGATCTCAATTTGAGAGTGCACTGCGTATGAAAGACCCTTTGTTTGCAGAGAAGTGCTATCTGATGGATGAATCAGACCCATAGGCATATGAATATGTAGCACATGATCCAATATGCAAACAACCATGAAATAATAATTTAGCTCAATCCATAAGAACAACACTTGGGAACTGGTTGATCTTCCCCGAGGGAGGAAGCTAGTTCAACGTAAGTGGGTTTTAAAAACTAAGTTTGCTGCTGATGCCTCACCTTTGAAATATAAGGAAATATTGGTAGCCAAGGATTAATCACAGGTACATGGTATTGACAACAATGAGACCTTTGCACCAGTGGCAAAGATGGACTCCATCAGGCTAGCCTTAGCCATTGTAGCTTCGAAGTAGTGGGAGGTACATCAAATGGATGTGAAGTGTTCTTCCTGAATGGAGATATTACTAAAGAGATTTAAATGTAGCAGCCTCAAGGTTTTGGTACTAATCCATATTTTGTGTGCAGGTTAATTATATCATTGTATGGGCTTAAGCAAGCCCACAGGGCTTGGTATGCCAATATTGATGGCTTTCTGCTGTCATTGAGTTTTGCTTGATGCAAGTCTGATCCTAATGTTTATTTGAAGCTGATTCATGGTTCGTTGATGATTATTGTCTTGTATGTGGATGACCTTCTGATTACAAGAAGTTCAAAGAAAGAAATTTCCTCCTTGAAGGATGCCATTAACCATGCATTTTCTATGACTGATTTGGGGTTGTTGAGCCAATTCTTGGGTCTCGAAATTGCTCAATACCAACATGGAATAAAGGTACATAAGTCCAAGTATGATTCAGATTTGTTGAACAAGTTCAACATGAAATATTTCAAGCCAAGCAAGACTACCTTCCTTTCAGGAGTTAAGCTTGAAGAAGCAGGTTCTTCTCCTATGGTAAATAATACACTATATAGGAAATTGATTGGGTGTTTGTTGTACCTTATACACACTCGAACTGATATTTCTTATGCAATAAGTGTGGCTTCAAGATACATGTATCATCCTCATGAGATAAATTGGAGAGCAGCCAAAAGGATCCTTAACTTTGTTCAGGGAACAAGAAATCATGGGATCTTCTACAAAGCTAAATCTAAACTTGATTTGATTGGGTTTACTGGCAGTGATTGGGCAGGTGACAAAACAGATCGAAATTCAACATCAGGATATGTGTTCATGCTTACTAAAGGACCAATCATCTGGTCAAGCAAGAAACAGAGTGCCATTGCACTCTCATCTACAGAATCAGAGTACACAAGACTTGTAAATGCAACAACTCAATGTTTACCATTGCAGGGGATACTTGGTGAGTGTGGCTTCGAATCAGATTTTTCAACCATTATCTATTGTGATAATCAGAGCACCATTCGAATTTGCAATGATCCAGTTTAGAGACATAGAACCAAACACATTGATATCCATATGCACTACATCAGACAACTTGTGCATGATGGCATCATTCACCTATTCTTCTGTGCATCTTCAAAACAAGTAGCAGACATCTTCACCAAAGTTTTTTGTGAGAAGACATTCAAAAATCTCAAATCATTCCTAGGGATTGTTGATCATGCTGTGAAGCATGATTAATGACAATATTTTCAAATTTTGTTTTACTGTCCATGTTTAAGGGAGGATTTTCCCACTGGGTTTTTGCCTCTTTCCTTGGTTAAATGGACATGCAGGATGTAAAGGGTGACTAAGACTTGTTGCTAGGCCCTATAGTTTTCTAATATTTACTCATAATTCAGGATTAAGGGGGGTTGTTAGAATAATCAACCCAAATTTAGCTATATTAGACATTAATTAATCCATTTTTGTCTTATTTTCCTAGTTTCCAATATTCCACTCTATGCAAATTGTCTTCCACATGTCCTGGAAGTAAAAATTGATTAAAATATGTCATGGAGCACTTGGAAAACCTCCTAGAATCCATATTTAGTAGTTATGCTTTATTCCAGATCCTCCTTAGTGCATATCTTCTTTTTCTGCTAAGTTTCCTGCTTTATTGATATTTGAGGCAAAAGGGAAAGTAAGACTAGCTATAGTTGACTTGTTTTTTTCCCTCATCATCCCCCATTATTTTATAATAATAAAAGCATGTATGAGTTGTCTTTCCATCACCTATTATCTTTCCTACTTGACTTTTCCAATTTGTGAGCCTCTAGGTAGATTTGGAAACTACTTTATGCACCTATGGGGGATTTGACTAGATTTAGTAAGCCTGCTTTTGACTATTTCGAATGGCATCCTTATGTATTTGAATATCTCATGTAATTATATATTGCAGTAGCCTATGACTTCATAAGTTTGGATATTGTACACTTATTCAATACAAATTAGTGTTATGCTCCAATTTCAGTCTCCTTTGTGTGTAAATTTGCATGTTTGATTAGCAATTTTGTGAGTGCAACTGTTCTATCACTTGGGTTCAATTTCCACACTCTTTTCCTAAAATAAAAACATCAAGCACTCTCCATGCATATGCACTCTATTTTTTTGATTTTTTATTTAAACATAGATAGATCTAACTTAAAACTACATTATTTTTTCTTTTGATGAGATAATACTGATGCAAGAGAGAGAAAAGAACAAAGAGAACCTGAAAGCTTGTGAGGCTAATCAGAGATCCAATTCCCTATGCTCAGTAATAATAATGACCTAATCTCAATAAAAAAAAAATTATTTTTAAAAGAAAAAAGAAGTCCTCTATGGAAAAAATGAAATTAAGATGATAAGCAAATGGTTTTTGTTTCAGTCTTTATAAATGAAACGAAAAGAGATCTAACTGAAACTTAAACTTTCAAAAATTCCTTTCAAAATCACAACCAACAAGCATGAAATCCAATGGACAATCAACAAGCCTAATCTATCTTTTGAATTCTTTCAACCAAACCAATTTTACCACAAAATTTTCAACCATGAGCATACAGATTCAAACACACAAGCCTCACAGTGCAGGGCTGAAAGCAAGCAAAATCCAACTTTTTGCAAAAAATCACAAAAAACTAGTTCTGGAAGAAGGCCTACCTAGCACCACAATGGAGGGGTATTGACAGAGCGGTTTTGGATGAGCACTGCTTCTGGCTAACGAGGTTCAGGCAGTGGCACCACTTATGGCTAACATAGTTCAGGTGGTGGCACCGCTTCTTGCCAACAACACATGTTCAGTTCCCTGAATGTATCCAAAACACAAGGAGAACAAGATTTCGATTTAAAAATTGATCAAATCAATGTAAAGATTGATGAATTGATAGTAAAAAAGAGCATATAAGGTGAAAATAGTTTAGATCTAAACAAATCTAAAAGTTTCAAATCAAAATTCACTAAGTCAGATGGAAAATCTGACAGAAGAGAGTTAGAAGCTGGAGCCTGGATTTGGACAAGTGTTCAACGACTGAGGAAGATAAGATCAAATGAAATTCACTCTATTCCCAAGCGTATTTTCCAGATTTGTAATCAGGAATATTGCACCTTTTGTGGACAAAAGCTGTTCCTCTGGTCTGAATGGTTCAGACCTAGAACAAATGAGTGAACGACAAAGGATGAAGACCTTCCTTGAATGTTGTAAACACCTGGAATACTGATTTGATCATGAACCTGTGTATCTACAAACATGTCAAACAAACAAGAATATCAAAGCTACCAGAAAATAATCTACACATCCATACTAGCGACTGAGGAATCCAGTAACATATACATGCAGAATCAAAACAACAGATATGTGCGATGGAAATCAGCTTTGCATTAAGAAATGAATGAAGAAGCTTACAACCATTTCTTTAGTGTTGACAAACTCCTCCACAAGACAAACACCTCATCCCAAAAATCTCCAACTTGATCTCTTGTGCTCTCCAATGGATTGGACTAGGTAGTCAATTCAATAGCATAACAATACCATTCAGTTCTCCCCCTCAACTATGGATATGAGATTGTATTTATAAGGCTCAATGGATAGGGATAGTTGAGAGAATTGTGGGTGAGGTGGCTCTAAGATCCTACCAAATGGGATATCGAATCCAAATAACCCATATTGATAGCGATAAGGGAGGACATGAGTCTCATGATCTAGAAGCCTCGAGAAACTTCTCTTTTTCCCATTTTACCAATGGTACCACTTTTTTCCCCTTATGACAGAGCGGTTTAGGTGAGAACCGCTTCAAATACAAAGCACTTCTGCAGTGGCACAGCTTCTCTATAACAGAACACAGGTGGTGCTCAACAAGGTACCACTCATCAGCCAAAGGGTAACCGTAGTGCTAGGTTTTTTCAAGTAGAATTGATATCCAGAGCAAGTTTCCACTCCAAGTTTTGGGATTTAGGGAAAACATAGGGGTTAAGGATATCATCACATGTTGGTGACAGGATTTAGGTATAACACCGTTTCAATTTTTCCCATTTTTACCTTTTCTAGCAGCTGCTACTTCATTTCAATTTTGGCCATTTTTACCTTTTCCGGAAGCTACGACTCCATTTCAATTTTTCCCATTTTTACCTTTTCCGGCGGTTGCGACTCCACCAAAACTGGACGATGTTTCTATGATTCACAGCTGTGACTCCACCAAACTGGTTGATTTTTCTATGGCTCATGGTTGCAACTCCCCCAATATTGGAAGAACTCGTTACATTTTTGGTTCGCGACTCCTCCTGATCTAGCCAGAATTCTTGTTGCCGACAATTCCAACTTACTTCACAACATTCATTATGTTTCTGGTAGGATTGACAATATGGTTTTAATATACCAAGAGAAAATATCATGATAGTGTGCCTGCAATAATGCTCAAATTTAAATGCCTGCACTTCACACTCTTTATTATCCTCAAGGGTCACGGTTCATAGCATATTTACGAAGGTGTAGTTCTAATTATCTACTTGGTTGAGCATTAACTAGATTTGACATAATTAATCATGCCTTCCTTTTTGCACCCATTATTACACCCACATACCGTTAACTATCCAATCGTATGACTTAATGGCCATTTAAGCTTATCCAATAACCGCCACTTTTCCTAATTTGGGATAAATTTTCCAAACATTTCCATGCTCTTAACTTTTTGAATTTACCCAACTCCACTCTCAGCTATTCATGCATACTCTGTGCTTTAACCTCCATTGTCGAGACCTGCAATATGTTGGGATGATAAAGAATTCATAAGTCAAACAAAACATGGGTATGCTAGCTTGGAATGAACCTCCAAATATGCGAGAACTTAGAAGAAATGCTGAATTTTTTGCTATTTTTGAAGCCACAGGTTGGAATGAATTCTTCCAATGCTTGAATGGGTTCCATCGAGAGACAGCTCTGCAATTTCCCTTAAATATTACAGAAACCCACTTAGAGGTTAGGGGGTTACATATAGAAGTGTCTGAAGCAATAGTGGTTGAAGTCACCAGCCTTCCTCAGGTGGGAAGATCTTGGTTTGGTCAAAGAACCCCCAGTGCTACTGTAGTATAGAATTTTCTGATAGAGGGGGAACAAATTCGTTAGTCAAGGTGAGGGATAGCATTACAATCACTGCCTCGGCCATGGGATCAAGTAGAAGTATTCCTCAAAAAGTATATCACCTGTGAAGGTAGGTATCAGACTATTTATTAATCTGAAATTCCTCTACTGTCTCATCTACGCCATAGGGCCTTACTGAATATTCCATTTTATCTATTTAAAGACCTACACCATATGGTGGGGTTTGTTAGAACAACCAAGCATCCAAACTCCTCCCTTACCCACCATGGCTTAATCAAATTAATAATCTTAAGGGCCTTAGCTGAAAGGAAAAAAACTTGGGAGAAATTCATAGGTCATATTGAACTAAACCAGGAACCTTCCCTTTTGCCTAGCATTCCAATAGAGGCAGAAGTAGAAGTACCTATACTCTTGGGGGCTGTTGAAATCCAAGAGGAGCATGAAAATGTACAGTTGGGGGGAGATGTGTAGAAACAAGAGGACGAGAGTCACTCCAATTTAGTTGGGGGGGTGATGAGACTGGATCGGATGATCAGTTAGATGACCAAGCAGGGGAATTGGAGGAAAATGCAAGAGAAAACCCTGTGGAAAGATTAAATAATGTGGAAGCTCTGACATCAAAGGTTGAATCTGGAGCAGCATTGGATGTTGTGATAGGTGAAGTTGAGGATGTTAGAGCCACGATAATAGGAGAGTGCAGAGGTATTGACCATTGAATCTTCCCCTGAATGGGGGGGAACTCTGATTGAAGAAGAAAAGGAGGACGCTGAGATAGAATACATCCCTTCCACATCAGCTACAAATTTGGAGATTCCTAAACCACAAAAGAAAAGAAGGAGGTCAAAAGAGGAGGTGCAGGCATCACTACTGATAATAATAAAAATAACCAGGTCGGTTACAGTAGCTGAAGCAACATGGAAAATATGGGAAATCCTAGAAGCAAAGATTGAATTCCCTATTCTTAGACCTAAAGAAAGTGATTCCCCATGGGAGTTGGCTGCAGAGGAACCTCAAATTGAGGGAATTTTGTAGAAAAATGGTCTACTGAAAGAAGAATTATAGACACTTCGAAAAGAACTAGAAAACTAGAAGGAAGCATGTCAGAAGCAGGTACAAAGGAAGTTGCACACACTAGTTGAAGGTGCAGACAGATTAGAAGGATCACCTCCTGCTGAGGATGGTGAGGAGGAAGAGAGAGTGGTCTGCCTTGTGTGTGGAGAAATATTTAACCACTCAGGATACAAAGTGATAGTTCGTTCCTTTGTGACACAACAACCCGTACCAGTAGTTGTGGAAGAACAAGGACAAGAAGCGCCTAAGGTGGAAGTGAGGCATTAGAAGAAATTTCAACTCAAAATGCGCCTTTTAACTTTTATTCAAATTCCATGTCATCATGTGTTAGCCAATGAAATTGCTTTAAATTTGAAATACCGTATAGGTCTTAAACACTTTTTTAATATAAATTTGGGGATAGGTATCATAAAAAAACTACTTTTTTTGTTTGTATTTTGGACATATCTCTCCGTGCTTTTACTCAAATTTCGATCGAGAGATCTCGTTGGATGCGGAATTAAATTCCGCATCCAACGAGTACCCACTTGGCATACTTTTGACGAACCCCGCTACCCCAAAAACAAGAAATACCTAAAAAAATGGAATGATGATGTCATCATTTCATTTTTTTAGGTATTTCTTGTTTTTGGGGTAGCGGGGTCCGTCAAAAGTATGCTGAGTGGGTACTCGTTGGATGCGGAATTTAATTCCGCATCCAACAAGCTCTCCCAATCGAAATTTGGGTAAAAACACGAGGAGATATGTCAAAAATACAAACAAAAAAGTAGTTTTTTTCTTTTCTTCCTTCAAAATTAATAAATATTATTTTATTATTTTAACTATTATTTTATTAGTTCATTTTAGGAGGCCCATTTTGAGTTGAAATTTCCTCTAATGGGATGCAGAAGAAATAGAAATGATCCCTCGTACTGAAAAGGGAAAAAATGAGCAAGTACAGTCACAACCAGCATAAGAAACATAAGTGATCCTGGGACAATCTCATCGGAAGGACAGTGAAGCTCCCCAAGAGCTACCTCATCAATTGGAAGCAGTAGATAAACAAGGTAGTGATACATAAGAACCAACACCCCCAAACATTTTTGTTGAAGTTGCCAACCAAATTGGGGAAGATGAACCAAAGACTCAAGACATTCCTGATTTTAATGAAGAAGTCTATGATGTGACTCCTGAACCATCTTAAGGCATGTTACTACCTAAGTTGTACTTAGTGGTTTTTTATCAAGTGAGCCTGATGAACCAGACAAGGATAACTTTTTCGAACTTAAGAGGACCTTTGGAAGTAGTTCTCAGAAGTGCTTGTTGTACTATATCACATGTTCATACCCCATGGGGGAATGGTGATAAATGTTCTAGCATGATAGTGTATGTAAAAGACTTTGTCCCTTAGACTTTATTTGTCAATCCGATCATCCCAGAATGTTTTTTCCCTTGGTCATTATTGGTTGTTGAATAAATGACTGATAATTTCCAAGTTTTTCACTCCATACCTCCAAAGTTGGGCTGGTCGGCTTGGCATTTAGGCCTATTGAGGTTATTAGAGTCTATGTGTCAATGTATAAACATGCTAGACATCATGGTCAAGTCATATGAACATGTCTAAGTCCCCCTAGGTTTTTTCAATTTTTCAATTTTTCAATTTTTTCAATGTTTTTTATTAAAATTTATTTTTTCCAAAACTTAGGCTATTTTTTAATAGTTTAATTGGAAAAATTGATTTTGTAAAAAAAGTGGGCCAAATAATCAGTTTCAGTCATGTAGGTGCTCATTTTCAAGCTAAGAGCACCATGTAAACCCATGGACCCACTATTTCCTAGTTTTGAGTGATTTTCCATCAATAAGGTCAGAAAGCCCCAAAAATCAATTATTGATTATTTTAATTAATAAATTGATGAATAATGGAGCAAATCCCAAATCATAGATCAGTGGATTCTCAGCCGATTTGATTGACATCAGTCAGATCTCAACCAGATTGACTGGATCTGACAAATCCTTGACTGAAGGAGGTGATCAATTCAGATCCAGAGTTGATCTTCAACATCCTTTATGGGGAATTTCGCCCTCCCTCTCTCCTCCACATGTTTTTTGGCTCATCTGGATGAGTTTTGGTGGATGCTTTAGTCAACAGGTTGAGGTGTCAGTCAGATCAGCCCCCCGATTGACAGTTTCACTTAGTGAGACTCAGATCTGGTTCAGCTAGACATAGATCAGGCATTGATGGACTCTCCTTCAGCTAATTTGATGTGTCTCCTTTGGATTTGCGCCCCCCTGGGCTGGATCTCCTAGTTTTTGTATATATCCAAGCACAACAGCCTCTTCCAAGGGAGATAGAACTGTGATTGAGGTGCTGCTGCTATTGTACTATTGTTATTGTTCATTTGAAATAAAGAGAAGCTTTGGAGGCAAGACGATGTTGTGCCATTGTATGTGTGGATGATCATTGCCATTTTTTTACTGAGGTAACCTGTATCTGTGTTCATGATTTGCTAATTGCTTGTAGATCCGTTGTTAAGATTAATAATAAGCTTATTATGATCTTGATAGGAAAGGTGCTTTTCAATAATTTTATTGGCCGTCTCTTTCCTTTGATGCATGTTTAGAGATCTATATTCAGGATGTTCTATAAGCTTATATGCATGTTATTCTGAATCTTTGTGTATGTACTAATTGGATCTCACAAGTTTTTCGACAAGTTTTTTGATTTCAGCTGAGTTACAAGTTCCTAGATTGGAGAGGAGACTGATCTATTTTGCTTCTTCACTCTCTCCAAAACCTTCCAAAGGCATAGTCCCTCAACATTCCACCTGAAATCTCCACTGTGGATCTTCAAGGCTACCAACATTTCTCTCCTCCTCTTCCTCCCTTAAAATCAACTCTTTCACTCAGTTACTTTGTTCATAGCTTTGATATTGTTTAGATATATCATATTAAAAGTAAATTTAACATAGATATATCTTCTCAAATCCCATATTCTAGATCTTTCTCTTAAAAGGTTTCATAAGCATTCTCGATCTAGCTTTAGGGAAATCGTCCTTTTTGCATGGAATTTTAAAGAAAATTGGTAGCTTGCATGCATTAGATTTATATTTTATATTATAAAATATAAATCTAGAAATAAGTGCACATCATATTTTATTCCTAAAAGGAAAACCAAGATCCCAAGGAAATCAAGCTTTCCTTGGTTCCTTTTTTACCCCTTTTAACTAGTTTTTACTTAGCATTTTTTGGTTAAAAGTAAGCTGACCCAAAGGTACTTTCAGAGTGATTTTGGGAATATTTCAATATAATAAGATTTATGTTTTTTATCATGCATAACATAAAAAAGGAGGATCTGCTGCTCGAAAGTGACTTTTGGGCCTCTGAATCCCCCCAGGGGTCTCCCTTTTTGACTGAAATCTTTAATTTTCGTACTTTGTAAGATATTGATTTCATTATATATAATAATAAAGAGGCATCGTATCATTTTTTTGATATTGTAACCTATAGTAATAAAAATATTTTTTGAATAGGCTCTTTCGAGCCCATTCCCCATTCCCCCTGGGGGGATTTGCGTCGGTGTCAATTTTTTACTTTTTGTTCATATATTTTCAAACTAGCATAGCTCTAATCTGAAAAGGAGTATACTTTGATTCATTATCAATTTCATATTCCATATTTGATATTTCAAAGTAATATTAATACTTACCCCATGACTTCCTGATTGCCTCGAAAGGGGAAAGAGATGCATGGTAGGACAAATTAGAAAACCGGAATTGTGTATCTGTGTTTTCCTTTTCATCATTTGTTTCTTCAGATATTATAAAATTAACCCCTCCTTGATTCCCCTATTGAGATCCACTTGGATCGAAAGAGGTTCCTGTAGGGTTTTCTTTTTAACAAGAACACCCATTTTAAAATTTACTAAAATTGACAAGACTTCGTTGTGTATGCTCTGCACTTGGCTGCGGTTCATTTGATCAGTCAAGCCATATCAAAATCATTTGAGTGACTAGTATAATTAGGATTCACTCTCCCAAATTGACAAACCATCAAGTGAAAATCCAACAGCTAGATCAAACCATTACGATGGCAAAATACCCAAAGGAAGCGAGAACTTCTGAAAAGTGACCTTGGGGCACTGATATCTGTCACACCCTAACGGGTGCGTTATGAACAATAGCCCTAGAGACTCCATTCAGCCCACATATTCCTTGTGGGTAGCGATGAAGGTTTAGTTTTTTACATACTCCAAGTACTCTCGGGTATATCTGGAGTCCACCCCTTCGCCTAATTTTAATAAACTCATATTTTCACATTAACTTAAAACGTACCAAGAGGCAATTGCAAAACATTCACTCCAAGCACATGCAAGTATATTGATTTATTTTTGACTCCATTTTAAGGAACTGGTTATTTTCTTGCTATATATTTATATTGTGTCTCATCATTGTGCTTTCGTGCGCTCATTTTGTATGTTGTCATCTATGGTTATTTATGGTTAAATTTCAAACTCCTAAGTAACTCATTCAGTTCAACATCACCTTACTAAGTAATTTAGCCTTAGTCTACCCCCACTTGGCTTCATTAGGAGTTGAGCCTAAATGGAGGAGTCAAGAACAAGGTGATAGCCTTGACTCAAGACTTTCCCCCAAGGACACACCGAGTGGCTTGAAGATTTGGCGCCATTGCCGGGGATAAATATTTTTATTCCCGAGTATGACTTTTGTTTTTTTCCTTTTTGTTTTTGCTTTGTTTGATGAATGCTTAGAGTAGATCTTTAATTTTCATCTGGCGACTCCATTGACTTTTTTCCAATTTTTTATTTTTACAAAGAAAAGAAAAAAATATTTTTTGTGAAAAGATTTATAAATGCTTATTCTTCTTTTTCACATGGCGACTCCATTGAAGGGATAAAACCCTGTTATCCCATAAAATTGTGAAGTTTTGTTGTGTTTAGATGATCCCATGCGACATGTTAAAACCTTTAAAGCTCATCACTTGACAGCTCCATATTTTCAGTACAAGGTTTAATCATTATATCAAATGCATACTATTAATTTTTGATATGGATGAATTAAAGGAGAAATGTGGTGCCCAGTTAACCGTAATGTTTCGACCTATCGATTTTTCAAACATCCCAGGTTTTCCTAACTGTTGTAATGGTTTTGGGGATGTATATAATTGGCTTCCGACATTTCATGGAAATTATGGTGATTCGGCCATCTGGCATGTCAAATCTTTCCTTCAGTTGATTGCTGACTTCAATATTCTTCATGAAGACAATATCATGGAAATGTTTTCTAGTACTTTTTGGGGTGAGGCTTGTTGTTGGTTCTATCAAGGCCTTCCTAATAAATGTATAACTTCTTTTCCAATATTCCTTTGGATGTTTTAATAGCAGTGGCATGATGGTAGGGGTAGTATGAATGGTTTAAAAAGTTCCTTGAAAAGATCTGTGCCTTCTACCTATCTGCGATAGAGTATCACACATAAACATATGATGGACCTTTTTCCATGATACAAAGTATTGAATACTTGGAATCACTTCTTGAACATTTAAGTGAAGAGGAGGTTCACGATACTCCCATCAAAAATCATTCTAGTAGTTAATTAAGAAAGGAAGCAATCAAGCATCTTCTTAAAGAATATGAGGTATCTCCCAATACACAGCAAGATTATGAGGAAGGGAAAATCCAATATGATCCTATTGAAGAGCTTCAGGAGGAACCCATGATGGAACACATTGTTGAAGACTCTCCTCATGTCACCATAGCTGAAGACATTGAAGATTTGGTGTATTCTCAAGTGTGTTGCAATGCTGATATCTTTCCAGAAAGCCCTCTAGAGAAACCCACTGAGCAACACATCCCAGGTGGTCCCATTGAATATGTCCAAAAAATTTCCTTGATTGAAGATAATATTGAAGATTCTCTTCATGATACGATAACAGAAGCCTATAAAGAAACCTATGATAAGATCAGTACAGTGTGTGGTGACACTAGACCTTGTTCTCCTCATGTTGATGAAGGATTGGAAAGTTTGTTTCCTTGTAACATTTTATCTGAAGAAGATTGTTATGAATACAAGGAAGACTCGTATAGGCAGGAGCATGATGCCATGGATGAAGATTTCCCCACATATGACATGGATGGGAGTGATGACTATTGGAATTTCATAGATAATCCAAATTGTGAAAATATTATGGAGAATCCCATCCAGGATATGTCCAACAAGGGGAGTGTCTATTCAAAAATTTGTGGAAGTCCAATCTAGGATACGTCCATAGAAGGGAGCATGGATCTGGATGTCTGGGAAAACTTTAGTATGAAAGAGGAGCATTTAGAATTTTCATGTGATCATTTAGATTCATATCATGCAGAGCAACACAAGGGTATCAGTAATGAAGACATTGAGAAATAGTATTGTGAAAATTTAGATGTGATGCAGTCAGTGGAATATCAGTCTCAGCCATCTTTTTCACATATAGAGGTTCCTTATGATTTGGAGCTACTTGGGGCTTGTGCAACAAGTTATCATTTGATAAGCCTCAATGATTAGTATGATGATGTAGTCAGTCTATCTCATCATTCTGATTGGTATATCAGTCCTATCCAGTCATGGATAGAAGCAGCCTGCATCAGCACATACAATTTTGGGAAGAATTTTTATGACATTATTCATGCCTATGATCTCCCATCCATCCCACCCATTCTGAATCATCACGCAGGTTTGCATTTTCTGAATAAGGTATCCCTACTTTGGCTCGTAACCAAAGACAAGGAAAACATTTTTTATGTTAATAAAATGCTTAGGTGGTTACATTGGATTTTTTATTACACCTAACCTTTTATATCATGTTTAGAGTAGGAAAATAAGCTCCTAAAAGAGAGCATTTACTTTCTGCATTTCTATTTTATACTTACCTATAATCAAACTTTGCTTCTTTTAGTTACTTACATTTATTTTGTTTAAATAAATCAGCTTAATGGTTCATTTGGTTTTTATATAAAGCTTGTGCTACTGAGGTTTTTTTTGTCAAGTTGAGATGTTTTTACAGGGTATATAAACCAGAGATTCTGGTGTTCTCGTATCCTCTCCTTGCCTTAAAGACCAGATCGAGCACATGTCCCACAGTTGGAGCGAGAATGTTACCACCTAAGTTGTACTTAGTGGTTTTTTATCAAGTGAGCCTGATGAACTTGACAAGGATAACTTGTTCGGACTTAAGAGGACCTTTGGAAGTACCTCTCGGAAGTGCTTGTTGTACTATATCACATGTTCATACCCCATGGGGGAATTGTAATAAATGTTCTAGCATGATAGTGTTTGTAAAATACTTGGTCTCTTAGACTTTATTTGTCAATCTGATCAGCCCAGGGTGTTTTTTCCCTTGGTCATTATTGGTTGTTGAATAAACAACTAATAATTTCTGAGTTTTTCACTCCATACCTCCAAAGTTGGGCTGGTCCGCTTGGCATTTAGGCCTATTGAGGTTATTATATTATATGTGTCAATGTATAAACATGCTAGAAATCATGGTTGAGTCATATGAACATGTCTAAGTCCCCCTAGGTTTTTTCAATTTTTCAATTTTTTAGTTTTTTCAGTGTTTTTTATTAAAATTTATTTTTTCCAAAACTTAGGCTATTTTTTAATAGTTTAATTGGAAAAATTGATTTTGTAATAAAAGTGGGCCAAATAATCAGTTTCAGTCATGTAGGTGCTCATTTTCAATCTAAGAGCACCATGTAAACCCATGGACCCACTATTTCCTAGTTTTGAGTGATTTTCCATCACTCAGGTCAGAAAGCCCCAAAAATCAATTATTGATTATTTTAATTAATAAATTGATGAATAATGGAGCAAATCCAAAATCATAGATCAATGGATTCTCACCCGATTTGATTGAAATCAATTAGATCTGAACTAGATTGACTGGATCTAACAAATCCTTGACTGAAGGAGGTGATCAAATCAGATCCAAAGTTGATCTTTAGCACCCTTTATGGAGAATTTCGCCCTCCCTCTCTCCTCCACACGTTTTTGGCTCATCTGGATGAGTTTTGGTGGATGCTTCAGTCAACAGGTTGAGGTGTCAATCAGATCAGCCCCCCGATTGACAGTTGCACTCAGTGAGACTCAGATTTGGCTCAGCTAGACACAGATCAGGCATTGATGGACTCTCCTTCAGCTGATTTGATGTGTCTCCTTGGGATTTGTGCCCCCCTTGGGCTGGATCTCTTAGTTTTTGTATATATCCAAGTACAACAGCCTCTTCCAAGGGAGTTAGAACTGGGATTGAGGTGCTGCTGCTACTGTACTATTGTTATTATTCATTTGAAATAAAGAGAAGCTTTGGAGGCAAGACGATGTTGTTGCATTGTATGTGTGGATGATCATTGCCATTTTTTTACTGAGGTGACCTGTATCCATGTTCATGATTTGCTAATTGCTTGTAGATCTGTTGTTAAGATTGATAATAAGCTTATTATGATCTTGATAGGAAAGGTGCTTTTCAATAATTTTATTGGCCATCTCTTTATTTTGATGCATGTTTAGAGATCTAGATTCAGCATGTTCTATAAGCTTATATACATGTTATTCTGAATCTCTGTGTATGTACTAATCGGATCTCACAAGTTTTTCGGTAAGTTTTTTCATTTCAGATGAGCTGCAGGTTCATAGATTGGAGAGGATGCTGATCTATATTTCATCTTCACTCTCTCCAAAACCTTCCAAATTCATAGTCCCTCGACATTCCACCTGAAAGCTCCACTGTGGATCTTCAAGGCTACCAACATTTCTCTCCTCCTCTTCCTCCCTTAAAATCAACTCTTTTACCCGGTTACTTTGTTCATAGCTTTTATATTGTTTAGATATATCATATTAAAAGTAAATTTAACATAGATATATCTTCTCAAATCCCATATTCTAGATCTTTCTCTTAAAAGGTTTCATAAGCATTCTAGATCTAGCTTTAGGGAAATCGTCCTTTTTGCATGGAATTTTAAAGAAAATTGGTAGCTTGCATGCATTAGATTTATGTTTGTTGTTATAAAAGATAAATATAGAAATCAGTGCACATGATATTGGCTGCCTTAAAGGAAAGCCAACATCCCAAGGAAATCTTGCTTTCCTTGGTTCCTTTTTTACCCTTTTTAACTAGTTTTTACTTAGCATTTTTTGGTTAAAAGTAAGCTGACCCAAAGGTACTTTCAGAGTGATTTTGGGAATATTTCAGTCTAATAAGATTGCTGGTTTTTAGCATGCATAACAGAAAAATGGAGGAGCTGCTGCTCGAAAGTGACTTTTGGGCCTTTGAATCCCCCCAAGGGTCTCCCTTTTTGACTGAAATCTTTAATTTTCATACTTTGTAAGCTCTTGATTTCATTCTATATAAGAATAAAGAGGAATCATATCAGTTTTATGATATTGTAACTTCTTGTAATAAAAATATTTTTTGAATAGGCTCTTTCGAGCCCATTCCCCATCCCCCCTGGGGGGATTTGCGTCGGTGTCAATTTTTTACTTTTTGTTCATATATTTTCAAACTAGCGTAGCTATAATATACAGGGTAGTATAATTTGATTCATTATCAATTTCATATTACATATTTTATATTTCAAAGTAATCTTAATACTTACCCCACGACTTCTCGATTGACCCAAAAGGGGAAAGAGATGCGTGGTAGGACTAATTAGAAAACCGGAATTGTGTATCTGTGTTTTCCTTTTCATCATTTGTTTATTTAGCTATTATAAAATTAAACCCTCCTTGATTCCCCGATTGAGATCCACTTGGATCGAAAGAGGTTCCTGGAGGGTTTTCTTTTTAACAAGAACACCCATTTTAAAATTTACTAAAATTGACAAGGCTCCAGTGTGTATGCTTTGCACCTGGCTGTGGTTCATCCGATCAGTCAAGCTGTATCAAAATAATTTGAGTGACTAGTATAATTAGGATTCATTCTCCCAAATTGGCAAACCATCAAGTGAAAATACAACACCTAGATCAAACCATTACGGTGGAAAAATACCCAAAGGAAGCGGGAACTTCTGAAAAGTGACCTCGGGGCACTAATATCTGTCACACCCTAATAGGTGCGTTATGAACAATAGCTCGAGAGACTCCATTCAGCCCACATATTCCTTGCAGGTAGCCGTGATGGTTTAGTTTTGGACATACTCCAAGTACTCTCGGGTATATCTGGAGTCCACCCCTTCGCCTAATTTTAATCAACTCATATTTTCACATTAACTTAAAATGTACCAAGACGCAATTGCAAAACATTCACTCCAAGAAAATGCAAGTATATTGATTTCTTTTTTACTCCATTTTAAGGCACTGGTTATTTTCTTGCTATATATTTATATTGTGTCTCGGCATTGTGCTTTTGTGCACTCATTTTGTATCTTGTCATCTATGGTTGTTTATGGTTAAATTTCAATCTCCTAAGTAACTCATTTAGTTCAACATCACCTTACTAAGTAATTTAGCCTTAGCAACTTAATTGGGTCTACCCCCCTTGGCTTCATTAGGAGTTGAGCCTAAACGAAGGAGTCCAGAACAAGGTGACAGCCTTGACTCGAGACTTTCCCCTAAGGACACATCGAGTGGCTTGAAGATTTATGCCACGTGACCTAGGTGTGTGAAAGGAGGCAACAAGGAACATAATTAATAAATATGGAACCTCAGCAGCAGGATAATGATGAATTTGACCAAGATGTTGTCACACAAGAACTAACATCCCCAAGAATTTCTGTTGAGATTCTCATGCAATAAGAAGAAATCAATCCCAAGGTGGACATAATCCCTGATTTGGATCTAGGAGAGGATGAAAAAATGCAATCATAGTTTTCGGGGGACATTGAAATTATCAAAGAATAGCTCCATATTGCAGAGGACATGGAAGTAACTTGAGAACAACCCCAGTAGCATGAAGAAATAGAAGGGCAAGGCTCTGATACACAAGAACTAGTAGCCTTGCATCTCCCTATCAAAGTTGTAGCTGACAATCAGGCATATGGGGAGATTAAAATTTAGGAAGAGGTTTCCACACAAGAACCAACACCTTCACAATTGGGTGCTGAGGTTGTTGTAGGAGAACTCCAAGGAGAGGATGCTGTTACACAAGAACCAACATCCCTAGAAGTTGTTTCAAAGGCACCTATGGTTGAAGTTGTTATAGGATAAATTCAAAGAGGGGATGCTGTTACACAAGAGCCAACATCCCCAGAAGTTATTGCAGGAATACCCATGCAAGCAGTGTAGAATGCTCAAGCTAAAGCATCAGGTCGCCAGGTATGGATTCAACTTTCACAAAATTTTGTCAATCTAGATTTTGATAATGAAGAACATGCTGAAGATGAAGGGATCCAGAGGCTGACCCAAGATATCTCACTCCTAAGAATAGAATTGAGGAAGTGGAAGAGTCAGGTGGAGAGGTACCAAGAAGGAATGGTTCCCCTTGCTGAACATAGGAAGACCATCAAGGAATTGAAGGAAATATGGGTAGAGGAACTAATGTTCCATAAATTTTGCTGGGAAGAGATACAGAAAGAGCTGAAGGAGCTGAAAAAGTTCAAATCCATGCAGGTGGAAAAAGACCAACTGTACACTCTCTCCCAAGAACTAATAGGTACTAGAGCACCATCTTCCTCATACCCTGTGCTTTTATTTGAACAATTTATTTGGTTTAAACTAAAGGTTGTAAAAGAAGGGAGACCTTATGAAATAGCAACCTCAGCTAAATTCCTAGAAACATTTCTGGAAAGTGATTTTGATTAGCAGAACTTGATTTGTGAGCTTTATTTACATGAGTTGGCTTGTCCCTTGGACGTCCATTCGAATCCTATCCCTTTATTAGGTGATGTTCAGCTAAGGGCCTTTTCCTCCTTTGTTAGAAATCATGTTCACTGGGAAATATCCTTCCAAACTTTTTCTCATAATGAGGCCCACTTTAAGATTTGGGTTCAAAGTGAACCTCAAACCCCTCATCTTCTCCTCGCTCATCAGCAGCGTAGACGCACATGTCCCATCCAAACTCAGCAGATGATGGAACTTCAAGAAAAGGTTATCTCTACCTGTGTCAGCTAGATTTCCAAGCATCAGTAATTGGATTTGGAATGTAGTCAGCATAGATGGAAGACTTCCTCTTCAACCTTGACAAATAGAGATCCCTACTATTACAAGAATTTTAAACATGCACTTTCCAGGGTTGAGGGATATGTTGGATGCATGAAGGAATGTGGAGTTAATTCACTGGGACTCAAATTCAAATTCCTTCTCATTTGGTGGCCAACAAAACCATACAGGGAAGAATTCTCATTGACAAAGGAAAAAGAGAAGAAGTGTTGGAAATAATGGGTTCTCTATAATGGATATTTGGAAAACCAGGGAATAGTTGAACTTCCATATAAATTTTTCTCTCTCCATGAACAAAGTACAATGCTAGATTTAGATTCAGACTAATGGGGGTTGTTGCATAGGGACATGCAACATGACAGTTGGGGGGACATGTTGGGCCCATAAATGACCCCTTTTTTACCACATTTATCTATCCCTTTTTGCCTTATCTTACTCCATTCTATACACCAAATATAAATTTTCCTTCACTTGATCCCTCAATTGATACAGGTATGGTTAATTATTGTCTTATCTTTTAATACTTATGATTGTTGTAATCAGGGATCTATATCTTGAATTATGATAACATATGGTGATTTTATAAAGATAATTTGAGATGTAAAGGATATAGGTGTAGCAGGCTGAATGAGTCAAGAGAGAGATGAACCTTCATTATTGAGATGATCACCACCTATTCCATCTTTGCACAAAGGATGCAGTCAAATGTTACTATTCCATGCAAGTTGTACAAAGGTGGCTGCAACAGATTCAGATACAACTGTGAGTCGTTGCTCAAGGGTAGTTGCAACCGACAGAGCATATTCTAGATTGATCATGATTTTCATTGCTGGCTCGAGTAACAACCTTCCTATTTTTCTGCTTCTATCTTTCCACAGCTGTAACAACATATCGTAATTGGGGCAGCGTGAAGATCAGAGATCTTCATGGCTGCCCAATATTAGTGGGTAGAAGTTATGATTGTGAATGTATAAATACTGGGAACTATTCCGAGCCAAGGGTTGGAAATTAATTGATTTTATTGTATAAGCTGTGACAGAGACTGTAGGTTCAATTTTATTATTTAATACAAGGACCAGGATTCTTCTGATCTCGGTGTTTAACGTGTGTTAATTTCTGGCGTCTCTGTTCTAAGGTTGGGCCCACCTTCCTACAAAGATTGTCAAGTTAATTAGGTATTTATTTCCTCTGTTGTGTGGTGTGGATGTTACAGTAGATTTATTCTTTTCTAATAGTTGCAACAGTAATGATTTATTGTCTATGCCTCCAATCGATCAGTAATTGCATTCCCTGTGAGCTGCGGTAGAGTGGTGTGACAGTCGACTATGTAGACTAATTTCCCTTATGCAGAAAGTGTGCTAGCTGTAAGAGCCGATCTTATCATTAGTTTCTTTGAATTGATGTCTTTCTTGAGTCTTGTTAATTAAATCCATTTGTAGTTACAATTGTTGAAGCTCAATTTCTGCATTTCTGAATTATAGATCAAGTTGGATTGAGATAGTCATAATGGAACTTCATATGGCCTAGTAATTTAGGATTTAACTTTCTGCAAAAGTAACTCTAGATGTTTATTTTATGAAGCTCTCATTTCTATATTAAGGATTGTAAGAGGGTATTTGTGATTCTTCATTCTTAAGAAGGTAAATTAGATTAAGTTGATCTTGGGATGAGTTGGGATGAACAGGAAAGTAGGATAATTCATTTACAGTATCAGCTACTTAGTGTGTAAGCATATACAATGCACATTATCTTTGAAATAAAATACTTCCCTGGGTTGACAATTTATATTGAACACTCTGTATGTTGTATTTAATTAACTTGCATATAGGGTGCCCAACAAAATGGTTAATAATGATATACAAGGAATTATTTTTATTGTCACTATAGGCTGTAATTTTCAAAAGTACCCCAAGAATGGTTAAGATACCTTATAAGTGTTTTAGCATACTTCTGTATTCCAAATAATACTCCATGTGCTGCTTATAGATAAAATTATTGTAATCAGACTGCAAAACCACTTGTTAGATGATTCATATTTATTCATAAAAAGAAAAAGAGTCTCCTGCAAACAATTTATTAGAAATTACTCTTATTTATTCCAAAGAAACAAAAAAATATGTTTACATAATATCCTATTCTACTCAGAAAGAGAAAAAAAACAATTCAAGTATATGAATTCTTCCAATGTAACCAAGTTCGAAACAAAATTAAAAATATACCTTTATCCACATACAAGAAAAATATTACAGTGATTGTCTGGATATGAAGAACCAAGGAACCTGTTTGATTTAGCAGCAATAAGCATTGAAGGAGAGGATGGTACCATGGCTTGGTTTCCTCTTGGAACCATATTTCAATGTGACTTATGTATTCTATATTCTCTCCTTCATTTGTTATGTCACGAGGTCTTTCATTAAACCCTAGAATGCATACAAAATTTGAGTTTGGTGATGGGGAATATTCAGGTTCTAATGTTTGTCCTTCATCAAATGAGATGCATTCTATGTCAATCTTATCTTCTTGTGGAAAAGGCCAAGTAGAAACTTCATTTTCTTATGTATTGTCTATGACTCTTAGATCTACCACCTCTCCAGGTCTTGTATGAATTTATTGTAATAATGTTGGTGAGGTAGGTGAGGTGGGTAAATGTTGCAGTGCAACACTGTAAGCATATTGTATTGATTTATTATTGTTAGAATGTTGAATAGATTGAATAGGAATGTGTGTAGGGAATAGAGGAATTTTATGAGAAGGTGTTTGCGGCCGGTGCAATTGATTGGCTTGTGTGATTGATCCTACTGGGTAAATAGAATGTTGTTGAAAATCTTGTAGAACAGGAAGTGTTGTGTCATAAGAGAGAGTATCCCTATGATCATAAGATGGGACATAAAAGCTTTGTGAACAAGGTTGATAGTGGTTAAGATGAGGCTACAACAACTGAGAAGAGGGTATATTCTTGTGAGTCTTGATTTTTCATCTTGAATACCTTCTACATAATTCACAAATATTGTCATATGATAACTGAAATACATCACCCGTTCCCATCTGGCTTAAAATTTATAAATATTCATTTTTTATGCCCTTGAGTAAAAGTATTTTCAAGGTATCTTTCCCCAACTATCTTAGTTTTTATCTTTGAAGGTTGTATTGAAAGCGTTCAACATAGTTTTCCAAAATTTCTTATTCTCCCTGGGTTATTTCAAAGATATCCTCATTGACACTGCAATAATCCTGGTATCTTTTGAAGAATATATGTTTCATGTCTTCCCAAAATTGAACGCAGTTCCCACCTAGGCTCATGAACCATCGGAAGGCTGCTCCTTTCAACGTAAGAAGAAAAATGTTCAGATTTTGAACATCATATCCTCTACAAAGTATTTCCAATTGAAACAAAAATTCATCAGGGTCTTCATTCTCTAGTCCGTGAAAATTTGGTAAAATAGATGGGGGAATGTACTATATTTGTGCCACTCCTCCTAGACCTCTAATAGGGAATTCAAAGGTAACAACTTCTTCATCCTCCCACAACATAAGTAGTTATTAATGTATTATAGTGGATTTCCTCTTTCAAATGTTCCTGTCAATTTGTTAGTAGGGCAGGTGCTTCTTACAACACCACTAGGTGATTTAAATCATAAAATAAGTCCTACACTCACACTAATTCTTTGTATACAAGAAAAAACCAAAATACAGAAAAGCAATGGGTTTGGGAGAACTAGTTTTAATGTATCTATGTTTAAAATCTCTAGGTCTGTTCATGAAAAACTAAAGGAAAACCTAGACTACTTCTATTGATGTTGGGTTTGGGGGTACCTGTTATAATAGATGCACATGTTCTTACCTCTCATCTTACCTCTCCCCCGCAACCAACCTACCACTAAACTTCATAAGGAAATTCTATTTTTTCTACCTTACAGAACAACTCCCTGACAATGACGCCAAAATGTTGGGTGTTATAATGTCTATATTAATTCACCAAATATTTAATTATCGACCAGGGTTGGTAGGATTAGAGTTGATGCAAAATATATGTGAAGGTAGATTCCTAAAGTGTTGCAGAAGTATTTTAACAAACAAAATATCGAAAGATATTTCAAAATGAAAAACCAATTCAAACTTCTACGACTACAACTATTAAGTTAATTTAGAACCGAAACAGAAAAGTAATCCAGAGTATTTATTCTATAAAGGATTACTGAAAGATAAAAAAACATACAATATTATTTCACAATGACAAGCTAATCTGCATTATAAGGTTTATTGAATAACTAACTACACAAGGAAAGTTTTTACAGGAAACATAATAGCAAATAGATTAATAATTTATCTTGTAAGCAAACAACTTCTGATTGAAATGCTAGGGTACAAAGGAGACCTAACTTATAAGCAAATGGTTTATTGGTAACCACACAGTGAAAAAAGAAATTATAACATTTCTAATCCTATGTTCACACGTAAATGGATAAATTAGTCCAAAATCATAATCATAAAACAATACAAGAGTGTCAACAAAAATAAATTAGAAACAGATAAAAGAAACAAAACATGACCTAATTCAAAAAATGTTTAAAGTGAAAGGATAAAACTTTAATAAATGAAAACAATATAATTTTAAGTCTAAATGATCAATAAAACTATCATTTAACTATTACAGTCCAAGCATACTTCAAATACTAAAGAAACAGAACTTAAAACAAATTCAAAACACATTAAAAACGCTAAAAATGGAACGACGAACTGGATGAAAGACTAGATGGATGGTTTGAATGAAAGACAGAATAGACAGTCTGTATACAGAAAACAATAGAAAAAATCCTAAATGATGTAATTATCAATTGATTTCATGCACATGTAAATACAATGAATAGAGGCAATAAATAAACCTATTTAATCATTAAATTTAATAGTAAAATAAACTTAAACAACTTCTTAAACATAAAGAAATCATTGCATATTAATAAATTGAAATGTAAATTGCATAAACCGATAATTTAAAATATAAAAGAAATAGATAAAATTGAATCTATTTAATTTGATAAACAAGAATCTATTTAGCTAACTAGAAAATAAACTATCGATAAACTGGAAATGACGTGATTGAAAACAAAACTGAAAGAAAATTATTTCCACAGTTAATTATCTAATTCAGAAATAAAATTGCAATACAAGGATAATAAAACAAACTGTAAATTAAACTAGCTACATCATAAAAATGAAATAAATAAACAAGAAAAGAAACCTCTGGTTGATGAGGGACCCTCTCAGCAATCAGGGCTGATGGATTGCTAAATGGTTACATGAACACGCTCAGGAAAAACAGAACATACAACTTCTTATTAAAAATCAAGAGCAAAGGTACATAGTTCTTCTCTTCAGAAAATGATTGAATAACTAATGAAATTGATCCACCACCAACGCTCACGTAGAGGCTGGTATTTATATTGTTTACAGAGATTGAGCAAGTTGACCATTTAGTGGTCGAATGCTCTCTAATTTTAGCCTGACCATTATGATTACTAACTAATCAAATGCCAGCGCACAATGCTCTTCCTTATCTTTCGAGAGTCTGGTTCTCTTCAGCGCGGCTGTGATGTAATGTCGAGTAGTGGAATCATGAGGGCGATCTTCTAGAATAGGATATTCTCCATCAACTTAACGCATGGGCAATAGGCCATTTGCAGAACTATTTCAACATTAAATATTGCCTGAAATCGGTTATGGACAACATGTAGCCTGATTAACGAGCTGGATAGAAAGATGGACAATGAGCTGCATGATGAGCTGCATGATGAGATGCATGATGTGCTGCGTGATGTGATGCATGATGAGATGCATAATGTGCTTCGTGATTGTTATCAAACCAAATGGCACTTTTCCATACGAGTGCCGAAACATCATATGTTGGTATAGAAAAGGACACTTATGGATTGAAGGTTGCCTAAACACTATAGATGGGCATGACATGAGATGCATTCACTATCCAACCAGCTTTCCATTTTACCTTTCTATATGTTGATTTCCGTATGCGACTATCTCCACAACAACTCGAGTACATACGCGACTATCTTCTTTGACAACCGGTGTACTGTACGTGACTATTCTCATTGCAACCCGCGTACAAATCTATACGCAGGTTTCCCTTATAACAACTCTTGTGTCATATGTGGGTTGCTAGGATCAATAGTCGCATACACATCCATTTGACATTAAAAATAATAAAAAATGATTAATGGAGATTTGTTGAGCCCTAATCATTAACTATCTCAACTGTCTCAACCTCCTCAACCTTCGAAACAACCTTATTTCCCAAAGTATAAATAGAGGCCTTAGGGAGAGCATTAATCAATCATACTCAAAGAGAAAATTTATGCTGGTGGTATATCTTTAGAAGTATTTGGAACAATAGAACTTAGAATCCTTTGGCTACAGAGGATTCCTTGTCTTAGGCATTGGGTTGTACACTTATCTCATTCACTATTGTTAATAAAGAGAATTATTCTTCCAACTTTGTGTTGATTCTCTTTCATGTATCATGTTTGATGAATATTTTTTATTAAGCACTCTATATATTGTTCAACTAACTTGTCATATATACATGTATAAGATTGTACTTGGAGAATTTTCTCTTTGCAGGTGAAGGAGGTGCATCCCTGAAAGCTTTGGAGAGAAGCAGAGCGGGAGAAGAGAAAGTTTGGATCAACCATCATTAATCAGGTGAGTTCAACATTTCTTCCTATTCCTTTTCTGTACTTTAAAGCTGTTTGTCTACAAGTTTTAGAAGTGCGTTGATAACCCCAGGACCTAGGTTACAAGGGTGCTTATTCCTGAACAACATAACTGGCGACTCCGCTGGGGATTCCAGACTGCTATGGGTTAACTCTGTAGATTAGTACCCAGTCTTTGCCTTGATTCAGTGTGTGGTGTCTTGTCTTGGTTTAGATTTTTAGTGGTGCTTTGAAGTCCTTAATAATTTTTTCCTTTTTGAAAAATTGAACTCCTATACGTGGGTTTCTCTTATACACAGTCGCATACAGAGGTCTACATACGTGGGTTTCTCTATATCATAGTTGCGTACAGTACGTGGGTTTCCCTTGTACACAGTCGCGTACAAGCCTGCGCAACAAAATTTTTAGGTTAGGGTTTTCTTGTCCCTGTCCTTCTATAGATTTAGTTTTTCTAAGTGGCCTTCACTATGAGCATTGCACTGTGATTTTGATGACCTTGTTAGCCATACTTTGTGCTTTCTAGTAAGCCCTTGAGTTTTTATTGTTTGGATTGTCTTTCTGTTAGCAACTTGAAGTGGAGTTTCCTTTTGGGTGAAAGGTTCAAGTGCTGGTTGTTTGAACTAGTGATCAAGGTTCTAGACACTGTTTTACCCTTTTCTATCTCTGAATAGTATTGGTTTGTCGCTTTCCTTTGTTTGACCTCAGTGATTTCCATTCATTGTGTCTGCCTAAGCTAGGGTTCCAAGTCTTCCTTAGGTGGTAGATCTTTGGTTTTATTAATCTGTTTTACTTCACTTTGCTTACTCTATACAGTTAGTTTAATTCAAGCATACTCAAGAATTGTGCATTTAGGTGCATAGTAGTTGTCTATTTGCTTTGCTTACATTACTTTCTTGCATTAGTTGATAAGTTTTTTTTCTTTTGCATTTATAAAAGAAAAATAAAATAAAAAAACACATGTTTTCTTTATATGCATGTAGATTAGGTTTTAGTCTAGATTGCATGGCATATCATTGTTTTTGAAAATAAAAAATAAAAAGAAATTGTTCTTTTGTGGTTTTTAAGTTTCTATTTGAAAAAGAAAAATAAAGAGAATAGTTTTTTCTTTTTGCATTTCATTTCTCTTTGCTTAGTTATTTTGTTTCAACTTTGAGTCAAAACACCACATAAGTTTCATGGCATTTACCCTCTGACTAAAAATAACCCTTAAAATAAACGATATAATTTAAATATTATTAGTAAGCTTTATTTTATAGGGTCATACACCAACTAGCTCAGGCTAGACTTGTGGATTAGGGAGTTTCAACTCTCCACAAGTGTTAAAATTCAAACATAGTTGGCCAATCACTAGGTAAACCCTTTTCTATGATGATTGTATCTGGGAAGCTCCTCTCAAATGGGAGTTAAGCACGAGGCCGCGTGGAGGCTTGGACTGAGGAGATAACCCTCTGATTCCTTATCGAAACGTAAATCGGGATTTTTACAGATTAGGGGATTTTGTCCTAGACAGAGTTTTGGGCTCAGCTACACTGCCCATGCGTATGAATTAGGTTTGCGACTATCCCCCCAGACTGTCAATATAGTTAAGGTAGCCTTTAGTCTCTTTGACATCTATGGTTCATACATAGGTAAACCGGAAGGCTATTTCTGGTTCACCTTGGACGGGCTTGGAAGGTAACCCTGGTAGAAGGTGTGGGAGGGTGGTGGGTGATTCCTTCACTTGTGCCAAAGAACATCTACAGGGACGCCAAGTAATTGTCTATCAGCTTTCTATTGGAAAGCGTATCTTATACCCATTTGTCTATTTGACTTTAGGAATTTTTTAGTGAGTGTTGTGTGGTTTGTCTGTAGTTAGTGTGCCTTTAGGTGTGTGCTTTGTAATTTTGGTTGCTTTTCAACCTTGGACTTTGCCTCCTAGTTTGAAACTATGGCTAACACCCATTTGAACACCAACCAAGAGATCCCCATGCTGGGAACTCCTTGTACTATTCCCCTCACAGGGAATGTTGGTGTTCCTTTGATGGCCACCTTAAATCTACCTGGATTCACCCTAGGGCTACCGGTGTGGTTGTTTTCCACTCCAACTGTCCTGAATGCTCCTGGTGCTTCTCAAGTAAGCTCCTTATATCAAGGGAATCAAAACAATTATTCCCCTTCACTTGTAGTTTATTCTCCTCCACCTTCTACCTCATGCGGTGAAAGTACTGATACTAGTAACCGACAGTCTAAATGGAGAAAAAGAAAGAGGAATAGGAAGAAGGAACATAAGCAATGGGGAACCCGTTCAACCTCTATAGGTAATGTTGGACCCAGTATCTTAGCCTCTGTAAGCCATGCTAGGGGAAGTCTCTCAGCCTATGTAGTTCATGTTGAAGACAATTCTTCAGCCACTGCGAGTCATTTTGACACTGTTGAAAAAACTACCCGTTCAAAATACAAGCCCAAGATTCCTCGTAAGCTTTGTGAGGGAGACCACCTTACCTATAAATGCCCTTCTATAAAAGAGGTAAGAATAGTTTCGTTTCATGGTCATCCTATTTTTAAACAACCTTTATTTTATCAACACCCTACTCAACCTTTGGTTGATCAAGCGGTTGAACCAATCTCATATTTGGTCGATCCCACTCTTCTTCCGGAGAGTGATCCTGATGTGATTGAACCAATGTCATCTTTGGTCAATTCCACTCTCCCTATAGAGAGTGAATTTGATGAAGTGGTTTAATCGATTTCATTATTGATCAATCCCACTCTTCCTTTGGAGAGTGAAGTGTCTGCTAGTCACATTTTCTTCACTGCCAGTTTAGAACTTACTGAACAAGGGGGCACTAAACTCATTTCAGATCAACCCCCACCAAGCTCTCGGATTTATTCCTTTGATTGGGATAGCCTAGTTGAGCCACACCTTCCTTCTGATGCACCTTTCCAGATAAAGGTCAAAGTTGAATCATACACGATTGCTCATTGTATTGTTGATGAAGGAGCCTCAGTTAGTATCTTGTCTGCTCGTTCTTGGCGAGGCATGGGATCTCCCAGCCTCGTGTCAACATCTAGTCAGTTACTGGCGTTTGATAGAAGAACTAGTATATCCTTGGGAATTATTTCTAAAACACCTGTTACTTTGGGTGGGAAGACTGTCTTAGTTGACTTCATGGTGATAAAATACCCCTTGGACTTCATTATACTCCTTGGACATGATTATGTCTATGCCATGCAAGCTGTGGTGTCAACATTCTTTCGTGTGATGTACTTTAATCATGTCAAATAAATTGTCACTATCGATCAGTTGGATTTTCTTGATCCATATCCTGACCCAAATAGAGACCATGTCTTTCCTTTATTGATTCCCAGTGTTTCTATAGACACTACCCTGCTACAAGTGATCTATGTGGCTTCATGTCCTTTGCATTCAATTTCTACTGAGAAGCAGCCTCTGTTTTCATGATTACCTTCTCGGGACTTGGTCCCAGTAGTTGACCAGGTGAGTCATCCTATAGAGACTATGGGGCATAATATACACTCTGTCAATCCATTTGAAATTTTAGACATGTGTCCTATCTCGGATTATCTCCTTCCTTTGGATGAAGTCTTCCTAGAGTCTTTGATACAGTCTAACCTTCTATTGGACGTTGGTTCAGTTGTGACCAAGTCTAACCCTGATCTGATTAATAATCCTGACCATTGTTCTTATATTGGTCTTGTTGATTCTTTTGAATATTCCTTTAAACAAGAATTCAGTGATCCTGATGAGCTTGATTTTTCTTATGAATTTTTCAACTCCCGTGTTACTGAGTTTGTTCCTGCAAACTCTATCTCCCTTGTTGATTTTTTCTCTCCTTCTGAGGTTGATCTTACTGATTATAAATACCTGAGCCTTGGTGCTATAGAATCTTCTTCGATCGATTCTATCTTGACTTTCCCTTTTGTAGAAGATAGCAAAGTCACATGTGTTTTTTCCAAAGTGACCCGCATTAGATCTTTTCTTCTGAATATGATCTTGATGTTGTTGTTTCTTGGAGACATGATTTGTAGTTGGATTCACAACTTTTTACTGGCCTTGCCTTGTTGTTCAAGTCTTAACTACATTTCTATGTTCTCTGCTCGCACTTATGAGCCTGATGTCAGATTCCACTCTTTTACTCATTGTATAAGCCCTCATATTTGTTCTCATCGTTGCTAAGCCTTGTATCATTTTGCCTTTGCAACTTGACACCCTTTACCTTGAGGAGATTTTCCTTGAGTGTCTTTACCTTTCTCTTTTTCCTTGCATTATGCATAGGTTTGTTCCTCATGCTTGGAACTAGTTTCACTTGCCCATGACACTCGACTCCTCGCATTTATAACATTCTTTCTGCTCTCCTTCGAGCTCATTAAAAATAGTAAGGAGGTCATGAGTTGAATTTTCTAGACTCGTTAAAACTTCATGGGAAATATATTGAGTTTCTTTAGGCCTAGGTCTAACTCCTCAAAATAGACTTGACTGCCAAGTAAACTTGTCCGTTTAGGCTCGTTAAGAATATGTGAACGGGAATCCACATTGGCGGTAGGTTATCACTTTCCCGGACCATGTGGAATAATACGAGAAAGGAAAACTCTCTTTTCTTCAAATTTGAGAAGAGTATTCTCAGGCATAGGTTTATCACTTTTCCAGACCTGAGAGACTAAACTTATGAAAAAGGACTCCCCGGTATGAGCTTAGTTTTCTATTTTTCATGCTCTGGACCAAAACCTGAAAAATATTTCGAGTGTACTTTATGTTTTTTTCATGCTCGTTAAACCTTAAAGAACAAAGCATCAATTTTATTGTTGTAATCCCCATTTCTTGTAATCAAATGGATCTTTCTGAGTGATCTTTCCTTCCTTCACACTCGTAAAACTCAGGCTATATGTTTCTTTTGAAGGAGCATTTGGTAGGTAGTAAGTTAACCTTTTTCAGACCTTCCTGACTAAATACGAAAAAGGTGCGCCTTACTTCTTTGGAAGCTAAGAGAGTTCTTCTGTGGTATGTTTTATACTTTTCCTGCCTTAGGAGACTAAATTGGATGAAAAAGGACCCCCCTGGAGTCTTCTTTGGAGTTTTTAGACTCTCTAAATGTGAAAACACCAGCTGAGCATGTACTAGTTCGGGCTCATTAAATCCATGAATCAATGACACTATCAAGCAATATTCCCTCTTCTCCTCAAGCTTGTTAAAAAATGAAGAGAGATCCGAGTTGACTTTCCTGGACTCGTTAAAATCTAACAGGGAAGGTAAGAAAGAATTTTTCTCTTGGTTTTTAGTTAGTGGCAGCATGTCATCCTTGAACATATCACTCTCTATTTTTTCTGATACTCATGTCTTAGTGTTCACTTTCAGTTCAGCTATTACTTCAAGTTTGTTACTCCTCCTCTTGTCAGTTCTACCTGGGGAATATGATCATGTCTCCTACATGACATATAAGTCTAGTTGTTCTATCTATAAATTTAAAAGCTGCCTTGGGTCATCTCCGTGTCGTGCTCACTGTTAAAGGATTTCACTCAATGTCTGATCTATATCCTGATCCCATCATGATCGTATTTGTTATCACTTGTGTCTCCCTTCCGTTACCCAATTCCTAGTCACTCTTCTACGCCACTGGAGGATCTATTTTCCTTCCTTATCACAGTCTGGTTTCACATTAGCACTTCCTGACAACGGAGACCTAGAGTTTTGATGATTGTACCTTAGGATTCACTTTCATTATCGGTGAATTCCTTTGCTTCAGTTGTTGATTATCACCTATTGATTGACAATCTGTTGAATCCACTCCATGTTCAACTCCAATAACATCTATTCACATGGCTTGGAATGTACTGGTTTTTTGGGATTATTTAAGAACACCTTAGTTTCCTATTTATGGACTAAGTTGCGCAAGAATATGTTGTACCTATTTACACAGCTTCTAGATCTTTGAAGACTCATCATTATTGTATATTGTGGCTTTGATCCACCTTTGTAATATACGTGGTCTTGTACCCATATTATATGATGTACTCAAACTTTGTAAAGGAGCTAGTGTTCCATTATATTGAACATAACATCCTCAAATATGACTTTGTATATGGCATTATTATGTATTTTTTTTAGGTACTAACTATGCTGCATTGGATTTCTGAGTTCTCCAAAGATAATTATTATAATGTATTTCGGCCATCGCTTCCCTCTGACCTCACACATTAGGGGGCATCTGTTATCAACCCAAATGGCACTTCTCTATCCAAGTGCCAGCACTTCATATGTTGGTACACAAAAGGACACTTATGGATTGAAGGTTTCCTAAACACTATAGATGGGCATGACATGAGATGCATTCACTATCCAACCAGCTTGCCATTTTACCTTTCTATATGTTGACTGTCGTACACGACTATCTCCACAAAAAATCACATACATACGTGACTATCTTATTTGACAACCCGTGTACTGTATACGACTATTCTCATTGTAACCCACATACAGATCTGTATGTGGGTTTCCCTTATAGAAACTCACGTGTCATACGAAGGTTTCCAGTATCAATAGTCGCGTACACATCCATTCGACAGTAAAAATAATAAAACATGATTAATGGAGATTTTTTGATCCCTAATAATTAACTATCTCAACTGTCTCAACCTCCTCAACCTTTGAAACTACCCTATTTCCCAAAGTATAAATAGAGGCCTTGGGGAGGGCATTAATCAATCATACTCTAAGAGAAAAGTCATGCTGGTGGTATATCTTCAGAAGTCTTTGGAACAACAGAACTCAAATTCCTTTGGTTTCAGAGGAGTCCTTGTCTCAAGCTTTGGGTTGTACACTTATCTCATTCACTATTGTTAATAAAGAGAATTATTCTTCCAACTTTGTGTTGAGTCTCTTTCATGTATCATGTTTGATGAATATTTTTGATTAATCACTCTATATATTGTTCAACTAACTTGTCATATATACATCTATAATTTTCTACTTGGAGAATTTTCTCTTTGCAGGTGAAGGAGGTGCATCCCTGAAAGCTTTGGAGAGAAGCAGAGTGGGAGAAGAGAAAGTTTGGATCAACCGTCGTTAATCGGGTGAGTTCAACATTTCTTCCTATTCCTTTTCTGTACTTTAAAGCTGATTGTCTGCAAATTTTAGAAGTACATTGGTAACCCCAGACCCTAGGTTACAAGGGTGTTTATTCCTAAACAACAGTGATGTGTTGCGTGATGTGCTTCGTGATGAGCTGTACACACAACTGGATAGCAATTGCGTAGATCAGGCTAAATGGTAAGCTGAATGCATTTTGTTTATAAATTTATCCCAAAAGGATTATGAAATTTGCAAACAAATATGTAAATGAATTAATATATCAAATGTACTCCAATAATGTTATTTTTAATTAATTAAAACCATAAAAATGATAATAATAAAAGGTTCCATATAAACTTTAAATATACTCATACCTGAGGTTGAATAATGATATGCGTGACATAAAATAGACAAAAGATAATAAAACATGTGTTTAAATGTGTTATTTGACTCCCAAAATATGATAACAAAATGAGGCTCAACACTCTCATTGGATATTAATGAAGGAATTTTAGTTGTAGGTATAACTTCCATACATTTGAATTATCATCTATATCCCTATTCTCTCATTCCTTCTTTCCCATTTCCCCCACATTCTCATGTTGATGGCACACTTGTTGGAGTGGTTCTTGGACTTTGATGAGGATATTTGATTCCAAATATTGGGTATAATATGAATGGATATTTTCTCTTGTCTCCATATTCTTTGTAAGTCTAAATATGAAGAATACATATGTTAGAGTCTCGCATTCCCATATTCTTGAATAACTAGTTTTCATGGATTTGGCTTCAATATTGAAGTAGATTTATATAATATTTGTATGAGGACATTTATATGATTTTGACGATGATTTAGAAGAAATATATGATATATATGTAATTTCATGACCATATTCTTCGTAGCTCTAAATTCAAGAAACCCCTGTGTGAAAGGCTAGCATTTCCATGCTCTTGAATAGCTAGTTTTCATGGATTTGGATTCAATCTTGAAGTAGTTTTATACCATATTTGTATGAGGGATGTTCTCCGATTGTTATGATGTTGTGACAGCCATATATTATTTTTTACTCTATAATGTCATGTTTCTATTATCTGTGGGTCAAAATCCAAAAAATCCATATGTGAAACTCTTGCAATTCGATGCTACTAATTCACTACTTTCAATGTATTAATTAACTCCCATATTGAATGAGTTGTTTAAAAGTATTGTATGAGGGGAATTATATGGTGTTTAGTAATATTGGGGAAGAAATATTTATTATGTATATGGTATATATATCTCACATACCAATCTTCACTTTTAATTCTACCTATCATATGTCAAAATCGAGTTAGTTATGCATTGTTTCCCCATAAGCAATTTCACTGAAAGTTATCAAACAAATGTGGAACTCTCTAACCAATTTGAATAACTAATAACCATGTGTAATGAAATTAAATGAGGTATTATATCAGTCCCCATACTATTCTTACAAATTTGGCAAGGTCATACATGGTTTGGGAAGCTAATTTGTCTCTCACCCTTGGGGGGGAATTTGACCTCAATTTTCCTAGTAAATTTGACCCTTTTATTTGTATCCCAAAATCAAGTTTCAGAACCCTAAATTTATATACAAATTTTCCATAAAACACCTTGATATGTTATAATAATCACCAAACAATTTCCTTTCAAATTCAGTACCATTTGGTGAAAGTTGGAACCCTTTAGAGTCATGACTAGTTAAGCTTGAATTTGCCCAATTTGTAATTTTATCCAAAATTCCTAGTAGGGACATTACACCTTGCATGGTATTGGAGATCAATTCCAAGTTTCAAATCCATCGAGTTACATTGGATGGGGGGTGTTTTATTATATTATAATCGAGGCACCTATCAGAATATAATGTAGACTAATCACCACACTAGGATCACAGGACCATGTGCTTGGTTTGGAAATTAAGTTTACCAACATATATAGGTGTTGTTGTAAAAACAAACCTTAAAAATTTATGTTTTTAACCTTAACCAAGTATCTAAATTATTCAAATCTTTAGTGATTGTCACTTCCTTATTTTCCATATATATGAGAACATCAATTCCATATTTTCCTTGTGATAACTATCATTATTAACTACATGTTGATAATTATATTTATCCATTGCATGTTGCTAAAATGATTTTGACAATTAAAGTTTTGAATATATATGTTGCAGGATATATCATTGGATGTGGCTATGGGATCTTCCACACAGATTCCCATGTTCCTCGTAAGACATTATGGTATCTTATTCCAATAATAAAGATTTTATTTCCTCGTGATTACTGAACAAATTTTTAACATTTATTGCTAGTATTTCTAGGATCCCTTCATAACTTTTTTAGACTTAATAATGGGGAAACCCATGGCCCTCAATTTTCATATTTTGAAGACAGTTACTATGTTTTTTATAGTACTAATAACATAACACCACACACACACACACAGACCATAGGTTTGGTATAATCACCATCATCATGTGGATGATACCTACATCAATGCATTTTATATCTTGGAAACTTATTCAATTCAACATTGGCCTTGAGAAGTAATATACCATAGTAGCATCTAATTCATTTATCTTATGGTAATTAAATAAAAAAGGTTTTTCTTTAATCATTCCATGTGATGCTTGTGTATGATAGAACAAAAAATTACATGATGAGGCTAGTGTTGATGTTGTGTTTATTAGTCATTACAATGCTTATTTTTGTTGAAAATTTCATTTACAAAGGGTGAGGATTTGCTTCAAGGGATTATAAATATCTTAATCAAGTCATTTTTTATGTATTCATTTCCATCAAGTTGTAAACTCTATTATCATGGATAAATGAATTAACCAGATTTTGACTTATCATCATACTATGATAGTAGAGGGGGTTGCATTTCTATATAAATGCATGGAATGATTGTAGGGTGGTGTTTCATGGTGCATGGATTGGACAAAGAAATTATACATTAGGGATTTGGAAATGGTTGAAAATCACGATGATTGTAGTTACACAGGTCAAGCATAATGGTTTGGGATATGGAACATGAGAAGCATACATGTAAGGGTTGAGAAATGATGACTGGCTGAGTGATGAGATCGCATGGATGGGACATTGATGTGTCCAATAGTGCTATGAATTTAAGATGGTAGAGAATTACAATGATGACACACTAAATGACATGAAGTGATTGAAAATTTACATGAGCGGGTAGCTGAAGAGATAATTGTACTATTGTATCATGGAATTGGTGGCAACTATATTGAATTGTGGGTCCCTCCCTGACCACAATGGTTTGAACTAATTTCCAACTAATTGAACTGAGAGAGATAAGTAAGAACTGAAAATAGAAAAATCAGTAGAATAAAAGGAACCTAAATCCTAACTAACTCACTCTTGTTAACATGAGTGGCCTCTTGTAGAATCAGTGAACAGAAACATAGGGCCTCTGACATGCGCCATTCACCCATTCTGGATGTAGGACACTATTGAGTTGTGTGAGATTAACATTTCCATATTCTTTCATTTATGCAACAATGAAAGGACCTAACCAATGCATTTTTATTTTTCCTATATGCATCATAAACTTGCTATCATATAGTAGGACTTGGTCACTTTTGTTAAAGTGTTTCTATTTTGTGTTCCTATCATGCCAATCCTTCTTTCGCTCTTTTTGAATGGTTGCGTGATAGTCAACCAAGAAGCGGGATTCTTCAAGTTCCAATAGTTTCACAAGATGTTCTGCAATTGGTTATTTTTCTATCGCATGTGTTCCATGTGCAATATATAGACTCAAAACTACAAATTTTGCTAGAAAAACTACTTTTCTCCCATATACCAGCTGGAGCAACATATGCTTATGCAATTTCTTTGTTGTGGTCTTGTAGCCTCCATAAAATGATGGTATCCTATCATTCCAATCATATTGATTTTCCCAACATACTTTTGTCTGTCCAATATCCAAAATTTTATTAAAAGCTTCTACTGCGTTGTTTAATTATGGGTCATATGGACTACTTTTGTGATGTTGTGTTGAAATTTTGGTCTTTAGTGCTTCAATAGTGGTATTCAATAATTGCTTACCCTAGTTTCTTATGAGGCTCTTAGGACATGTAAACTGATTGATGATGTTCTAGTAGATGAATTGGGATTCCACTCTTTCTGTGGAGCAGTCGTACTAGATAGGTGTTGCTTTATCTCATCTGGTTAAATAATCAATTATGGTGATGATATATAGGGACTTAGAATGTTATACACTGGATTGATAGGACCCACAAAATCAATCACCGATTTGTGAAATGGCTGCAAATCTTGTATGGGTTGGAGTTGGAGTTCATCCCTTCAAGGCGTTCTACCAAATAGCTAGCATACATCACATTTCCTAACATATTCCTTGGCATATTTGAATAACGCAGGACACCAAATCCTTGCAGTATCTTTCAACCTGTATATTTTTTCCTAACATTTCCATTCACAACCTTGATGTGGAATTCCCACAAAATGATTAGTCACTCATGAACTAGTACACAATGTCATAAAATCCCATCAGTTCCCAGCATATAGAGTCTTATAATCAATTGATATTCTACAACTTGTACAACCATGTGGCGTTTTTTGGTCACGTAATATCCGTAAGGTTCCTTCCCACTTGTGAGGAATAATGTGATCTCTTCTAGGTAATATAGAATTAATTCTACTCTAAAGAGTGTTGCATCCACTAATTGACCATCAACAAGTTTGTCTACTTCTATAGACTCTATCCATGAGAGGTGAATAGGTCCATGATTATGTTGACCAGGCTTGACGATAACTTTGAAATAAAACTCTTAGAATAAAAGAAACCACCTACAAATACAACCTTCTAAAACATGTTATGTCACCAAATAATTAAGAGCTAATTGATCAATGAATAATTTAAAGGGTTTTCCAAGCAGGTAGTGGTGGAACTTGTGTAAATCATAGATCAATTTAACCCTTCCCTTTCTATGGTTGTATAATTGTTCTTATCTTGGGATATATTTATACTAGAAAAATAATTTGGATGATCCATATCACCTTCCCTCGATTGAGATAATATGGCACCAAGATAAATTCCTAATGCATCACCATGTATTTGGAATTCCTCGTTCTAGTCGAGGAATGTAAGAATAAGGACATAACTATTCATTCTTTTAGTGTTGCAAATTCCTTTTCACAATATTTGGTCCACCTGAAAGTTTCAACCTTATTTAATAACTTCTTTAAAGGATATTTAATCACGAGGCATAGTATAAACCTTCTGTAGTACCCTGTATGACAAAGAGTGGATCTCAACTGATTTACTAAGGTTGGTGCTTGTAGGTTTATAATTGCTGGATTTTTGCAAAATATACAAGGAACCCATCCTTCTAGACAATATGCCCTAGTAAGTTTCCAAAAAGGGCACAAAAAATACATTTTTTCAAGTTCAAATAGATCCCCATTTATCAATAGTGATGAAACATTAATTGTAGTAACACAACATGGTCCTTGAGCAAGCTATAGACTATCCAATCATCCAAGTGTACTTATAAAAACTTGTGGATAAAATCTCTGACTGCAGTGAATATTATCCTAGAGAAAATAAAGGGGAATTCTTCAATCTGAACAACATGACATTATAGGAAAATGATCCCCATTCCATTGTGAAAGTTGTATTCTTTTTTTGTTCTTCCACGATTCTAACCCTGCAATAGCTTGATAATCCATCTATAATGGAGTAGGATTAATTTCCTACTACCTAATATAGAAATTCATCACTGAAGGGTGTTGGAAATGGATCATGGATGCATGCATCATTCAAGATGTGGTAGTCAACACATACTCGAATAACCTATGTATATTTATTACTTTGGATTACTATAGGGATGATTGTTAGAATAATCAACCCAAGTTACCTACCTTAGACAGTAATTTTAATTATTTTTGTCTTATTACCTAGTTTCCTAGATTCCACACTATGCTAGTTGCCTTATACAAGTCCTAGAAGTAAAAACATGCTAAAAATGAGTCATGGAGCACTTGGGAAACATCATATAAAACCAATTTAGCATGTTTTATTTATTCTAGATCCTCCAAAGTGCATATCTTCTTTTTCTGAAAAGCTGCATGTTTTATTGAGATTTAAGGCAAAAGGAAAAGCTAGACTAGGTGTAGTTGAATTGTTTTTTTCCCAAATAATCCTACCTCCTTTTCTCCTAATAAAATAATGTATGATTTGTCTTTCCATCCCTTATTATCTTTCCTATTTGACTTATCCAATTCGTGAGCATCTTGGTATATTTGGAAACTACTTTATGCACCTATGGGGGATTTGACTAGATTTAGTAAGCCTACTTTTTGACCATTTCGAATGGAATCCTTATGCATTTGAATATATCATGTAATTATATATTGCAGCATCCTATTACTTCATAAGGTTGGATATTTTACACTTATTGAATACAGATCAGTGTTATGCTCCAATTTCAGTCTCCTTTGGTGTGAATTTTGCATGTTTGATTAGCAATTTTGTGAGTGTAATTGTTCTATCTCTTGGGTTCAATTTCCACATGGTATCAGAGCCTTTGTAGATAGATTTCTATCCTTACTTATTTCTATTTCAGGTTCGACATCTTGACTGGGAGCGCATTCTGTTGACTGGAGGGCACAGATTCTGAGATATGGACCAATCTCAGAAGATCATCTTGACTCTAATCAATTTATTTGAGTGGAAAGCTGATATGGAGATATTGTTGAGAGTGAAAGGTCTCTACAGGGTGACTATGTAAATAGAGGGAGAGCCCAATGCAGCTACAGAGAAAATTAAATGGCACAACAGGAGGGATGAGGCCTATGGTCTTTTGTGTCTGAGCATTTCAAGAGACCTCCTCTTCCATCTTGATGGATTGATATCACGTAATGAAGTGTGGGAGAAGATAGAATATATTTTCGGAAATATATATGAGATGAGAGGACATCAAATCAAGAATGAGCTGATCTCCTTGAGTCCCAGTAGCTTTGAGTAATTGCAAATCTACTTTTCCAAGTTTAAGGCCGTTGTTTTGAAGTTGAAACAGTGTGGGATCGAAAAGAAGGAAGAGAAACTAGTTTTGGCCATACTCTCTAAGCTTGGTCCTGACTATTCAGTGTTTGTTTCGACCTTCCATGCCACCAAGTTGATAGCTTGAGCCTAGAAGATTCCTAATCTTGCAGAGTTCATGGAATTATTAAATTGATAACATAGATCTATGGACAAACACACAACTCACAAAATAGATCACACAATTTAATCAGCAATTAAAGAATGAAATAGTGCAAAAACAGCTTGCAACTGTGAATGATTTCATTAATAAGAAAGGTAATTATATAATAATTACAATGATGTACAATGGATTTCATAGCCATATGCACTTCGAATCCACATGAGGAAATTCAAATTGATTAGACTCTACTTGACTATAGGTATCTAAGACCTTGTCTAAATCACTATCGGAGGACTCAATAGTTAACTGACCTTCTCTAAACCATAACTGGAGTTCATCGAAGTTCTAAAACACAACTCAAGTGTTACATTCAATGTTTACTAAGGCTAACTAACTGTGGTAGGTGAGAAATGTGCCCCTCCTGAGTGCATCCATGTAAACCTAGCACTAACTGAATGTAGAGGACTAGAACTGAATGTAACTAACTCCTAAGTTAGCTTGACTAGTCATCAACTGAACTGAACTGACCTTGGTTGGTTTTGGCACTCCCAGTGGCTTCTAAATTGTAGGGATTGGTCTAGGAGGCTCCTAAACTAATGCAATCAAGTGCAATTAGTGGCAGTAGGCCTCAATTAGTGTTCCCCACACTTTAGTAACTAAAACATGTGCCCCAATGGTGCTAGTGACTAAAAATAGACTGGATGGACTCCTGATTTAGACATGACTCCTGATTTAGACATATGACCAAATTGGACAAGGGAGGGTTAACAATCCTAACACCTCCCCTGAATGCTAACTTGGACAATCTATGGGCCCTGGTAACTAAGACCATAGGTCACCCATTACATCAAGTAAAATAAAGTAACTGCTTAATACAAGGAGTTGGGGAAAAAACCACATGGGAAAAAATCCCCCCCTCTATCTAAGCAGATAGAATTGGGTCTCAAGTTTGAAAAACTTGAAAATATGTTGTTGCAATATTCATCTCTATGAGGTAGCGAAGCATCATGCATGGTGTGATGTGCACAGTTATTTTGGGGCTTGGCATGTAGACTTCTCCTTCTTCTCCAAAAATGATGATGGAAGGAAGGAGGAATGTAACCTTTGTCTCTTTCCAGGTGAAGAGGTGTATGATCATATCCATTATTTTGAATGTAGTGAGACTGAGCCCTTGCCATATAGAATATTATAGGGAGTCTATTGCATCTCTCTGAAGGAGGTAAGATTGCATGGCATAGCACAAGGGTCTTTCCTTTCTGAGTATCAGGTGAGTTTCCAGTAATCTCCTTGCTTCCAGTTTGGAAGTAGGGACTGAATATAGATCTGAGTCACCCTAAGTATCAATCTCATAAACTGATAAATATGGATCTGAAATACTAGTAGAAGCTTTAAAATAAGTAAATGCAATGATTTTACGTTCCCTTGCAAGTGGATACTGAGAGTACACTGGTTCTGAAGGAGGCATGAAATGTGAGAACTCATATGCTTTTGAAGCATGAGTTGTAGCACCCTTCACTTTGATGCTCCCAGTAGAGATATTTGTGATCTCCACTGAGTCAAGACCAAATATTACTCACTTTGGAGATCCAGTATGGGTCATCTGATAGACAGATAATAGGTTTGAAGCTAGGGAGGGAAAAAATAGCACACATTTGAACCTTCCATCTTCAAGCTTGACAGAGCCCTTCCCTTTTGTTTTGACTTTACTGTTATTGCCTATATGAATACTAGGACCATCAAAGGACTGAAAAGAAGAGAATTATTCTCTGGATGTAGCCATATGGTTGGAAGCTCCAGAATCAATGAGGAAGACATGTGCTGATGTGTAGCAAGCCTTCAATGCATGGCCTTTCCTTTGGTATTATTCATCTTCTTCTTTAGAGTCATCCTTCCTCATGCTAGCAGGTACATAAATGTTATGTTTCTTCAAAATAAGAGCCATTTCATCAAGTTGTCTTCTCATACAGGAGATTTCTGAATGAAAGGCCCTTCCACAGTAAGAGTAGAGGACCTTTCCTTTGCCATTCTTCTTGCTTCTCTTCGAACCTGGAGGCTCTTTCGAATGCTATTTATTCATAGGAGATTCATCTCTTTGCTTCCCTTTGTCATTTGATACCTTATCTCCTCTTGCAACTAGAGGTAGATCATTGGAAGATCGAATGATCCCCATTTGGATCAATTTATCATTCTCAGAAATAAGAGATTGGATGAAGTCATTAAGAGTGGGCATCTTCCAATTTGGAGTTGTGAGCCTTACTATTTGGAAGGTGGATACATAGACTGAGTAGTATACATTGAGATTTGTGAGAATGGAAAGGATGAGCTGATCTTCATCCTTCTCCACTTTGCATTGCTTCTACTGATATATTAGTTTCTTGAACTTTGTGAAGAATTCATTCAGTGATTTGAAGTTGGATGGATTAAGAGTGATCAGATCATTTTATAGCTGATGGATCTTCATCTCATCCTACTTATCAAATAAGAAGGTAAGCTTGTCCCAAACCTCCTTGGGAGTCTTCAATCCCTGGATGTGGAATCGAAGATCTCTAGAGACTAAGGAGAGCAAGTGTCCATGGGCTTCATCAAGCCTGTTCAAGTACTTTTCTTTGTCATTATCTAAAGCTAGCACTGCCTATGTTTCTTCTATGATTCTGAAGAGCTACTTAGTGCAGAGCATTAACACCATGTCTTCCTTTAACTGGTGATAGTTGAAGGGAGTGAGAGGCTCTACTAGATGAGACATTTTGAATGCAGAAAGAAGGACTGAGCTGCTGTAGAAAATGAACTGAGAAGAAAGGGTTGCTTGTAACGAATGTTGTAAGAAGAGCTGAAAAACTATCACACAATCAAACATACAAAGTAAGGTCGATAGTATGCACTTTTGGAATTTACTTCACACCCAGTATAGTTGATCAAGCAAGCTTGATCAATGTTACAGAGAGAAATTCCTATGGCTTGGGGTACCACAACAGACAGCTTGACTCCAGAAATCAATCATTTCTAATATGCAATAGAAATTAAATGTCTAACACTAAAGGATCAGACCTCGTACCTTATTCTGGATGGTTGAAGTAGATCCCCATTGAGCTTTCCAACTTCAGCTTGAATTGATAGATTACTTCCTCAACAACAAGTAAACAATACAAGAATTCTATATATCAGGGTGTTAGATCTATTCTAGCATATATAATCAATAATGTATAAGCATTTGACATAATCCCATGGATAAAATATACATTCAAACACACATTATTGGACAGGAAAAGATATTTCTATTAATATAAATCAGAGATTACAAGATACAACCTCTAACGGCACGTCTGTGAACTGGAGAAACGGAATCCCCCACTTGGGTCTCCACCACTTAAATCCTCCATCTCTCGATAGCAAGCTCACAAGCAAAAGGTAAGCTTGGGAAGAATACAAAAGTGCTCCAAGGGACAAAGGGATGAAGACTCAAGCATAAGTTCTGGAAACAATGGACTATAGTTTCTTTGCTCTCAATTCTCTCTTATGCCTTCAATGTACCAAGGGGTTCCTTATATAGCTTTTCAAAGGGGTAATTAAAGGTCGAGTCCAAGTGATCTCGCGGCATAGGGAAGTCCAGGAGTTAAATGAGTCTGATCCATATAAGGGAAAATTCCAAAAGGATTTGGATTATGCACACATCCCGATGTACACGGTTTTAGTGGTCAAACCCGCGTATATACGCGCTTATAGGTTTAAAATTCGCGTGTATCATTTTTCATATATTTTTAGGGATCATCAAGGAAACATCAAAGGACAAAAAATGGTCCATGGGGTCTAAGGAGTCTGCAGCATGACAGGGGAAGGCCATACAAAGTGTGATTCACCTAGAGTGGTGAAATCCGCTATAACAGATGCCCCCTAATGTGTGAGATCAGAGGGGTCATACGATGGCCGAAATACATTATAAGTCCATCCCAGAAGTAGAGTGACGAAGGATCCCAAATGAAAGACCAGCCACCCAATCATCATAGTACAATAATACAACTCTGCATACAACTGCAAATACATATAGCAGTCCCGGATACATAAGAGTACAATGGCCATGAATAGGCATGAAACATGATATCACATATGTGGTCATCGCCACGTACAATATACATAGCTCAGAATCTCCATGATGAAGATATAGAAAGGACCATGATCTCCAAAATGGCTGAAGATATATACTAGATCAAGATCTCCATCATGGCTGGAAATGTTTGACATATACTGGAATCAAGTCACGAGAGATGAAATCTCATGAACACTAGAACGATCAAGGAGGTAGCATATAAGAGATGCCACCAATATGGAAATTCTTCTACATAAATCGCTACGAGTACATGTCCTACTATGCGAATAGAGGTGTCGAGGTCAAACATAGTATTCCATCATCTGATTACCAGTCATTAATGTATACCGTTAATAGACGCGAGATCACCCACCGATAATGAAAATGGGAATCAAGGTACTAGAGTGCAAACTAACAAGTGTGAATAAATGTGTTGAGGTCGAACACTTGAGAGGATCCATCGATCAGGGGACATTTATGTATTCCCAAGAACTGTTGATGGCGAGAGAACTTGCCACTGATGACTACAAGTCTCAAGGCACTCAAAATGACTCTAGATTCCAATCCCAGAATAAATGATCTGAAGTCGATGGGATGAAATCCGCTGGAAGGAGGGCATTAAGGCATCCCTCATCATCCAACACGAGGTACTCAACAAAGCTATATAATGTGGAAGGACTCGATCATAAGGTGCACGAACCAGTAACTATACCAGGAATGGATGACATGCAAAGTCAAAATAACTAAGGAATGGTCGACTCAGGTTTCAACTTCCTTCGAACAAGAGCATAACGGCATATGGTGACTGAATGAAGGAAGCATAGACTCGACATACAAACTGGGACATCTCTACGACACAGGAGGCATCGACAGAGGCTCCATAGGGACTGGAAGCTTAACCAGTCGGTGGAGAGAAACTCAGATAAATGAGTACAGCTCCTAAAGTCAAACTATAACCCAACCAATGGATGTGATATACAATGCTCTGTTCGATGGCGACACGACTCGACAGCTGCCAAAAATAACATCTTTCCTTGTCCAAATTTTTGGTTTTTTTATTTTTTTGGAATTTTTCAGTTATTTAAAAATCTTGAAAAAAGAATAAAATAGCTTTATAGTTATAGACTAGGAGGAGACGAGTGTCATAAGGGAAAACAAACTAGTTCCAAGCAGTGGAACATACCTATGCTCAATGCAAGGATACATGTGTAGGATATTGACACTCGGGGGAAAATCCCCTCCCGGTAAAACGGGAATCAAGCTGCGAAGGATATAAAAAATGGCTCTGCATGGCTAGACATGAGACAAGCTCGGGCTATATGGCTGAAATGCAATGTCAGGGGAGCCAGCATAAAGCTCAATAAGGTAGGAAAAGCTCATGATAATGCATTCACAACTTGACATAAGGGAGTCCTGAGGGAAATAGGCCAGCATAAGATCAAGAGGAGTATGAGGCTCTTGCGAAATGTCATGGTAGTACTATACAACGGACTCCCACACCCTAAAGGAGAAAACATCAGCATGGGCACCGAATGCAAATAAGGCGCTATCTAGGGTACCCATGGAAGGTAAATCTCTACCACTCATATTATACCACTTCTAAAGCAGCAAGAAGGTTCCATGACATAATAGAGTGGGTTCATACCTAAGGCCATGATGAGATGGTCATAAGGTCATGCAAAATGCAAACGATGGTGAAATCTAACCTATATGCTAGTTTAGACATGATACCTGAGATCAGCATGAATGGGTCAATCCAATGGCTGAAACGACACTAAAAAAGGTCTTCTACATCACGAATTATGTCAAAAACGGTCCAAAATGGTTAGAAAATGTCGAAACTATATAAAAGGGGGTAAAAATTTTCAAATATTTGAAAATTTTCTATAAATAGTAAAAAATGATTTGAAACGTTTACCCATTTGAGCTCTCATTTTCAACAGCAAATTCCAGGAGATCTAGCCGATGGAATTCACTACCGTTTCTTCCAGGTATTTACTCATGCTCTCCTCTTGCATTTTGATATAATTTTTATGAATTTCCATGGTCTAATTAGGTTTCTAGGCCAAACCAAGATGAGCACTACGACCCAGGCAGAAATCAAGGTTTTTTCCACGTATAGGGATGGATATATGCGGAAAATGGCCTCGAACCCGTGTACATACACGGTTGTTTTGAAAATAGTCACGTATGAGGCCGCGCATATGGTTTTTCAATAAACTAATGGGAAAATTTCCAATTTTTTGTGCAGTATGGTCCTAGAGTGGAGAGAGAATGAGCATGGTGAAGTAGAGGAAGCAATAAGGGATGACTTAATGGCTCAACAAGATTTACATGCATGCAGACTCTACAAGTTTTGGTGTCTTGGTGGTTTGAGGGCCAAACCAAGACTGTTACAGATGCTGGTAGACTATTGGGATCCAGACTCGGAGTCCTTCCATATTGATGGGATGTCCCTCACCATAGAGGTGGAGGACATATACTTTATCACAGGGATTTCTAGATGTTACCACCTAAGTTGTACTTAGTGGTTTTTATCAAGTGAGCCTGGTGAACCGGACAGGGCTAACTTGTTCGGACTTCAAAAAGACCTTTGGAAGTACTTCTGGGAAGTGCTTGTTGTACTATATCACATGTTCATACCCCATGAGGGAATTGTAATAAATGTTCTAGCATGATAGTGTCTGTAAAAGACTCAGTCTCTTATA
>LPNX010406226.1:113480-123740 GCA_001517045.1 Pseudotsuga menziesii | reverse complement strand
TAGGTGCTCATTTTCAAGCTAAGAGCACCATGTAAACCCATGGACCCACTGTTTCCTAGTTTTGAGTGATTTTCCATCACTCAGGTCAAAAAGCCCCAAAAATCAACTATTGATTATTTTAATTAATAAATTGATGAATAATGGAGCAAATCCAAAATCATAAATCAATGGATTCTCAGCCAATTTGATTGAAATCAGTCAGATCTGAAGCAGATTGACTGGATCTGACAAATCCTTGACTGAAGGAGGTGATCAAATCATATCCCGAGTTGACCTTGAGCATCCTTTATGAGGAATTTCTCCCTCCATCTCTCCTCAACATGTTTTTGGCTCAACTAGATGATTTTTGGTGGATTCTTCAGTCAACAGGTTGAGGTGTCAGTCAGATCAGCCCCCCAATTGACAGCTACACTCAGTGAGACTCAGATCTGGCTCAGCTAGACACAAATCAGGCATTGATGGACTCTCCATCAGTTTATTTCACTTGATTCCATGAGTAATTGTACCCCCCCTGGGCTAGATGGCCTGTAAATTCTATATATCCAGGCACAGCCTCCTCTTCCAAGCGAGTTAGAGCTGGACTGAAGGGATTGCCATTGTAACTCTGTATTTGATCATTATTTGTGAATAAAGAAGCTTTAGAGGCTATATTGTGTATTTATTTTGATTGTGTGGATGCTCAATGTTATGCTGCTAATGTGGTAGCTGCAACTTCTTGCCAAAATTTGTGTTGTTTCTGTGTTCTAGCTTCAAGGATTCGGCTGAATCTAGTAAGGGTATAAATTAAGAAAGCTAGATTGTTTAGTCTTGTTTATCCATATGATGTATGCTTAAAAATCTTAGTTATATGCTTAAATAAGGTTATTTTTGCATAATCTCTCATTTTTGTTGCTTTATACATCCATATCCAGATCTCACGAGGTTTGTGCAGGCTTGTGTTATTTAGTTGCAGGTTCTCGTTTGGATGAGGTTGCGGATCTAGATTGACTCCTTTCCTATCCAATAATCTCAATACTCTATCCCTCAGTACTCCATGAAAGGGCCTCCTTCCATCTTGCTCCATTCAAGCAACGATCCGACCTTCTTTCCTCTTCTTCTCATTTCTACAAAAAATCAACACTTTACCCGGTTACCTTTTCTGTTCATAGCTGTGATTTCGTTTGGATCTGTTTCATAAAAGTAAAATATACATAGATATAATATTTCATAGCTCATATCCTAGATATTTCACTTAAACAAAAGTATCATAAGCATCCTAGATCTAGTTGTAGGGAAATTGTCCTTTTTGCATGAATTTGAAAGAAAACTTGTAGATCACATGCATTAGATTTAATTTCGCTGTTATAAATTTAATATTCTGCAATATCAGTGCAATTTAATTGGCTGCACAAAAAGCAAGCCAAGATCCCAAGGAAATCTTGCTTTCCTTGGTTCCTTTTTCGCTGGTTTAGCTGGTTTAACCGCATTTTTTTTTAGATAAAGTAGGCTGACCCAAAGGTACTCTTAAAGTGATCTTGGGAATATTTTATTCTAAATTGCTCACTTTCCTTTAGCAGGTATGACAGAGAAGAAAGGAATCTGCTGTCCAAAGTGGCTTTTGGAGCACTCAAATCCCCCCAGGGGTCTCCCTTTTGTCACAAAATTCTTAAAATTTTTGTATAACTGTAAGATATTGGTTTCAGCCTATATAAGGATCAAGAAAGTTCTGATTTATCAATTCTTTGATATTGTAACCACTGTAATAAAATCATTTTTTGAATAGGCTCTTTCGAACCCATTCCCCATCCCCCTTTGGGGGATTCGCATCGATGCCATTTTCATCATTTTCTACTTATTTATTTTTTACTAGAATTGATCTGATTTGTAGGGTAGTATACTTAATCTTGTTGTTAATTCCATACTCCATATCTTACATTTCAAAGTAATCATAATACTTACCCCACAATTTCCCGAGTGACCCGCAAGGGGAAAGAGATTCGTGGTAGGATTAATCAGAAAACCAGATTGTGTAGTTGTTTTATTTTTTCATCATTTGTTTATCAGAAACTTTAAAATTAACCCCTCCTCGATTCCCTGATTGAGATCCACTTGTATCGAAAGAGGTTCTTGGAGGCTTTTCTTTTAAACAAGAACACACAGCTTAAAACTTATTAAAATTTACAAGACTCCAGTGTGTATGCTCTGCACTTGGCTGCGGTTCGTCCGATCAGTCAAGCTGTATCCAAAAGCACTTGGGTGACTAGCATAATTAGAACTAACCTTCCCCAATTGACAAACCATCAGGTGAAAATCCAACACCTCGATCAAACCTTCACGGTGGAAAAATACCCAAAGGAAGCGGGAACTTCTGAAAAGTGACCTCGGGGTTCCGATCTCTGTCAGACCCTAACGGGTGCATTACGAGCAATAGCCTCAGAGACTCCATTTCATCCGACATATTCCTTGCGGGTAGCTGTGAAGGCTTTGTTTTGGACATACTCCAAGTACTCTCGAGTATATCTGGAGTCCCCCCTTAGCCTAATTTAATCAATTCATACTTCAATTTTAACTTAAAACATACCAAGATGTAATTGCAAAACATTCACTCCAAGCACATGCAAGCACATTGATCATTTTGATTTGACTCCATTCTAAGGCACTGGTCATTTTTGCTTTATATATATATATATATTGTGTATCAGCTTTGTGCTTTCGTGTGTTTATCTTCGTATCTTGTCATCTTTAATTGTTTATAGTTAAAATCTTCAAACTCCTAAATAACTGATTCAGTTTAACATCACCACACTAAGAAATAATCCTTAGTAACTTAATAGGGTATACCCCCCTTGGCTTCATTAGGAGTTGAGCCTAAATGGAGGAGTCAAGAACAAGGTGACAGCCTTGACTCGAGACTTGCCCCCAAGGACACACCGAGTGGCTTGAAGATTTCTGCCACGTGACCCAGGTGTGTGAAAAGGCGGCAACACTAGACGAGGGGAGGTGGTGAACCTTCATTCCCGTGGTGGGCCAGGGGGTGGCCTGACTATCGACGAGTACATTGCAGTGTACTATTATCTAGACACCGAGAAGGTGGGGAGTCAGGTCCCTACCAATGCTATACAGGTGCTGGGCCTAAAGGCCATATTGTTGACACTAAGCAGGAGAGCCGGCTTAGCATCACTCCACCAGGACTCGTGGCCTCTGATGTTCTAAGCAGTGGAGTGCATGAGACCCACTATTTACGGCTGGATTACTACACTACTGAGCAACATGAAACACCAGCTCAGTGAGTGTAAGGCAGGCAGGGTGAGGAACTTCAGGTTCAGCAGTGTTCTGAGCATGTTTTTCTTCGAGCGTGTTCTAGGATTGAGCCCTAGAGTGGACATTCCTCTCCACGGGGTTCAAGATCCGGCCCAACGGTGTTGGGCAGATGCTATGCACATACTGGGGGGTGGTAGGGTGGCCAACCCATATCCAGCTGACTTCTTTCCATGGTGGTGACGATAGATAGTTGCCATCAATGACTACCCCTATGTAGGGATAGATTTTCGGGGGGACTCGGACATGCCGCTACCACCAGGATTGACATATGGTGATATAGGTAACGAATCTCGACCCTCACTCTTTTTAAAATTTTTGAGTTATTTAATTTTTTTTTTTGTGTTTTCTTGATTATATGGAATCAAAAAGACATGTTTTTGTGTGACAATACATAGTGACATCTACCATTTGTGTGCATATGTGGGACCACGGCGGCCAGAGGGCTTCCCTCGTCATAGACGGAGGGGAAGAAGAGATGACATCACGGGTGTGGATGCAGAGCGAACGCTCCAAAGCATTCATACCAACTTTGTGAGACTGAATCATAGAGTTCCCATGGTACAAGTCGAGGACTTTCCTGAGGCCATGCAGCGGCAGGTGGTGGGTGTACCACGCGCATGGGTGCGTTTATTTCGATCGCTAGCTAGAGCCGTAGTGACGTTCCATGATCACAACCCTCCTCCTCCTCCACAGGATTAGACACCTGGGAGTGTATACATTTTGTATGACCGTGTATTATATGATGGTGGCTTAAAAGCCCCAATTTTGTATCATGACACTATGTATTACCACATTTTTTATGTATATATAAAAAGTTTTATGGTGATAAATTTATTTATTTACATGTGTAAAAATTGTGTTTGTGATTAATTTATTGTCAATGAAACAAATGCCAATCTAACACATAGTTAGCATATGAGTCAGCAACTTGATTATTATTTCTTGGAATGTGTATATATGTTATATTGTCAAATTACCATTCTAACAATCTCACAGCAAGAACCTTCTCAATAACGTCAGATCTCTAACATGGTACAAACCATTGAGCAGTGACACTACTAACTCCGAATCAAGACATACCTCAAGAGATAGAATGCCATGTAGAATGGCATCCCGTAGAAGCTCAATAATGGCATTGTATTTAGCAACATTGTTGGAATATGGCCGTAGACATACACCTCCTGAAGACAGTACTTGACCTGTAGGAGTATAAATCACCCAAGCAGCAGAGGATGAGTGTTGAGTGTGATGGCTTGCACCATCCGCAAATCCTATGTAGGTGGAAGATTCCATTGACATCTAAGAAAAGAAATGGAAACTAGTCACAAACTCGATCACAATAAGAAAAAGACCTAACTATGCAAAGCTGTAAAATAATATACAATAAGCAGCCTTGGATGAAAATCATGCATAGTATTTCTTAAGATAGAGCCCATTTCTAGGCTCTGACAAGGCCGTCCCTTCGTAATCCACTAACTCATAGGCACCCTTCTCTAACACATTCTTGACCATGTAAGGACCACGCTACCTAGGATTAAATTTCCCTGCCCCAAAGGGTTCTTTCAGTTGATCCCACAAAAGGACCAAGCCTCTTTCACTAAATGCCCTTGGATGGACAGACTTATCGTATTGGGCCTTTACGGGACACTTATTAACCTCTAGAGCCACCAAGGCATCCCGACGCTGCTCATCAAGTTGCTCAAGGTGAACCAAATGCTCCTCCAAAGGTGAAGTGTCCGGTAAGAGTTCCACAGCTAGCTTCAACAAAGGAATCTCGCATTCAACAAACAATATCAACTCCATTCCATGTACAAGTTGATATGGAGAAAAACTAGTGGCAGTCTTAACAGTGGTTCGATATGCCCACAAAGCAGGGTATAACATAATGTGCCAATTTGTATTGCTTTGTGCGATGGTTTGTTGGAGAATGGATTTGAGTATTGCCTCTACCTGTCCATTTGCTTGGGGGTAGTAAGAAGAGGAGTGCTCTTGATTATACCCTAACTTCAATGCCAACTCTTCCATCATACGGTTCTGAAAGTGCGAGCCATGGTCAGTGACAAGCTCTTTCAGAATCCCGAACTGAGTAATAATTTGGTTGAATACAAAGTGAGCAGCTGTCTCACCGTCATATTTTACTGTAGGCATAGCCTCAGCCCATTTCGTGAAGTAATCAATAGCCACTATAATGTGATGGTGCCCCCCAGCCGAAGCTGGGTTGCAATCCATAAAATCGAGCCCCCACTTCATGAAGGTACCGATGGTGATAATGGGATGTAACGAGGTAGGTTTCAAGTGCATATTACTTGCGAATACCTAGCAAGGGTGGCACCTCTTGACCGCATCAATACAGTCTTTAAAGATCGACAGCCAGAAATAACCTGCTCTTAAAATATTTTGAGCTGCAGAAAGCCCAGATAAATGACCACCACACACCCCTCTGTGGCAATCATTCAGCAATACCTCAGCCTCCTCATGAGTTAAACAACTTCATAAAATGGAATCTACCCCACGGCGGTACAACAATAGACAGCTTGACTCCAGAAATCAATCCTTTCCAATATGCAATAGAAATTAAATGCCTAACACTAAAGGATCAGACCTCGTACCTCATTTCGAACGGTTGAAGTAGATCCCTGTTGAGCTTTCCAACTTTAGCTTGAATTGATAAATTACTTCCTCAACAACAAGTAAACAATACAAGAATTCTATATATCATGGTGTTAGATCTATTCTAGCATATATAATCAATAATGTATAAGCATTTGACATAATCCCATGGATAAAATATACATTCAAACACACATTATTGGACAGGAAAAGATATTTCTATTAATATAAATCAGAGATTACAAGATACAACATCTGACGGCATGTCTGCGAACCGGAGAAACTGAATCCCCCACTTGGGCCTCCACCACTTCAATCCTCCATCTCTCGATAGCAAGCTCACAAGTAAAAGGAAATCTTGGGAAGAACACAAAAGTGCTCCAAGGGACAAAGGGATGCAGACTCAAGAATAAGTTCTGGCAACAATGGACTATAGTTTATTTTCTCTCAATTCTCTCTTATGCCTTCAATGTACCAAGTAGTTCCTTATATAGATTTTCAAAGGGGTAATGAAAGGTTGAATCTGAGCAATCTCTAGGCATAGGGAAGGCCAGGAGTCAAATGAGTCGGATCCATTTCAAGGAAAACTCCAAAAGGATTTGGATTATGCACACATCTCGATGTACACGGTTTTAGTGGTCAAACCCGCGTATATACGCGCTTATAGGTTTAAAAGTCGCACGTATCATTTTTCATATGTTTTTAGGAATGATCAAGGAAAAATCAAAGGACAAAAAATGGTCTATGGGGTCTAAGGAGTCTGGAGTGGGACAGGGGAATGCCATACAAAGTGTGATTCACCTGGAGTGGTGAAATCCGCTATAACAATCAACAATTCCCTAAGTTGGGATATTAAGTGATAAATTCTCCACTTCTAGTGCAATACTGGAAGGAGCAATTTGCTAAAAAAAATGATCCAGCTGGAGATCTAAGGAGGAGAGGTGTCTTTTCCACCGAGGCTCTGATACCATATTAAATTGAGCACATAGATCTATGGACAAACACACAACTCACAAAATAGATCACACAATTTACTCAACAATTGAAGAATGAAACAGTGCAAAAATGGCTTGCAGCTGTGAATGCTTTCATTAATAAAAAAGGTAATTAGACAATAATTACAATGATGTACAATGGATTTAATAGCCATATGAAATTCGAATCCACATGAGGAAATTTGAATTGATTAGACTCTGCTTGACTATAGGTAACTAAGACCTTGTCTAAATCACTGTCGGAGGACTCAATAGTTAACTTACCTTGTCTAAACCAGAACCAAAGTTCATTAGAGTTCTAAAACACAACTCAAGTGTTACATTCAGTGTTGACTAAGGGTAACTAACTATGGTAGGTGAGAAATGCACCCCTGCTGAGTGTAGCCATGTAAACCTAGCGCTAACTGAATGTAGAGGACTAGAACTGAATGTAACTGACTCCTAACTTAGCTTGACTAGTCATCAACTAAACTGAATTGACCTTGGTTGGTTTCGACACTCCCAGTGGCTCCTAAATTGTATTGATTGGTATAGGAGGCTCCTAAACTGATGCAATCAAGTGAAATTAGTGGCACTAGGCCTCAATTAGTCTTCCCCACACTTTAGTAACTAAAACATGTGCCCCAATTAGGCCAAGTGGACCCAATGGCGCTAGTGACTAAAAATAGACTGGATGGACTCCTGATTTAGACATGAATCTGATTTAGACATATGACCAAATTGGACAAGGGAGAATTAATAATACTAACAGGAATCCCTCACATAGGAGCAATATAATTTGGTGATGATGGGCACCATCAAACCTTCCAAAGACCAAGCTTTGTTTGCTGGAGATTCAAAGGTGGATTCAAAAAGTAAGAAAAAAGCTAAAAATCCATGTGAGAAAAAGAGAGACAAGAACAAGTCTTAAGAGGAGCCCCAAGGTTCCAAGAAGAACTCCCAGAAGAAGAAGAACAAAGGAGAAATGAGCAAGTGCGCATACTGCAGTAAGGGATATCATCCTGAGAGCTCTTGTATGAAAAAATAAAATTGACATGTTAACCCAACTCCTGGAGAAGAATAAAATCTCCCTTCCTAATTGCTCAAAGAACAGGGAAGGAGGATCAAATTCAGAGGATAGAGAGAGAGAGTACATGCCTTGGTTGTTGGCACATCAAGCTCACCTAGCTTCATCATAGACTCTGGAGCTTCTAGACATATGGTTTCGACAAAAGAGATATTCTCCTCTCTTGACATGTCGAAAGGTCCACCAATAGTTTTGAGAGATGACTCTCTCTCTAATAGTTTGGGGAAGGGAAGGATTGATCTTGAACATGGTAAGTTCAATAATGTATTGTATGTTCTAGGTCTTGCCTCTAATCTCTTGTCAGTGTATCAGATGACTCATACTGGGTCTCCAAATAAGGTCATCCTCTTCCCTGATGATGTTGAAATCACTGATATTTTGAATGGTAAAGTCATAGCAAAAGGTGTTGTAGATCACACTTCGAAGGTATACAAGTTTTCCCATTTTATACCCTACTCAAACCCCTCTCCTCTTCTGATTCATGCTAATGAAGAAAGCAAGATTTGGCATGAAATATTTGGCCATATTAACTATAAGTATCTTTTTTATTTGAGTGAAAAAACTATGGTCATAGGGTTACCAATGATCAAGTTTTCTAAGGGTGTCTGTCAAGGTTGTATCCTAGGAAAACACCTAGAGCACAAGTATGAGAAAGCTAGTGATGAGAGAACATCTGCACCTCTTGAGATGATCCACAGTGAAATTACTGGTCCATTCCCTCATATGTCCATGAGTCAAGAGAAATATTCACTGACCTTCATAGATGACTTTTCCAGGTATTGTTGGGTTTACTTCCTAAAGCATAAGTCTGAAGTTTTTGACCTCTTCAAAGTCTTTAGAGCCTTGGTTGAAAACCAGTCTGGGAGGAAAATCAAGATCCTCATATATAAAAATGGCGATGAGTATGTCAAGTCTGATTTCATTCAGTATTTTAAAGATGTTGGTATTCAGATGCAGCATTCAATCCCTTACACACCACAACAAAATGGTGTTCCTGAGAGAAAGAACAGATCACTGAAGGAGATGGCAACCTGCATGATGGAGGCTAAGACTTTGCCACCAAAGTTTTGGACTGAGGCTATAAATTGTGCATCCTACATGCAGAATAGGGTTCCTCATAAGCATCTTGATGGTATGACTCCTTTCAAATCTTGGAGTGGGCACAAGCCATATGTGACCCATTTCAGGTTTTTTGGCTCAAAGGCTTGGGCTAGAATTCCAACTGAAAAGAGGAAGGCTTTGTAGCCTCAAAGACAAGAGTGCCTATTTGTTGGGTATTCTGAATATTCAAAAGGGTACAAGCTGATAAAATTGAGCACTAACAAATCTTTCATTGAAAGAAGTGTTCAGTTCCAAGAAGAGCCTTTAGTAGAAGTTGAAGTTGGAGAGTCTTCTTCACCACCAGATCCATTGATTGTAAGTGGAGAGACTAATGAGTTTGCTGATTCTGATATGTCTAATAATTATTCTTTGATTGCATATCCTAACATTCCTACAAGACCAAAATGGGAAGTAAATACCATTCATGCAGCTGGGGAACTAGCTAGAAATCCTAGTGACACTAGGAGGACTAGATCTCAGTTTGAGAGTGCCCTTTGTGTGAAAGATCCTCTATTTGCTGAGAAGTTATATCTGATGGTTGAATCATATCCACAAACATATGAATATGTAGTAGATTATCCAATATTGATAACAGCCATGAAATAAGAATTCAGCTCGCTCCAGAAGAACAACACTTGAGAACTGGTTGATCTTCCCCTAGGGAGGAAGCTAGTTCAATGTAAGTGGGTTTTCAAGACTAAGTTTGCTGATGATGGTTCACATTTGAAATATAAGGAAATATTGGTAGCCAAGGGCTACTCACAAGTACATGGTATTGACTACAATGAAACCTTTGCACCAGTGGCAAAGATGGACTCCATAAGGCTAGCTCTAGCCATTGTAGCTTCGAAGCAGTGGGAGGTACATCACATGGATGTGAAGTGTTATTTCCTAAATGGAGATATCACTGAAGAGATTTACATACAGCAAACTAAAGGGTTTGTTTCTAATTCATTTTTAGTGTGTAGGTTAAAGAAATCAATGTATGGGCTCAAGCAAGCCCCCAGGGCTTGTTATGCCAAGATTGATGGCTTTTTTCTATCACTGAGTTTTGTTCAATGAAAATATAATCCTAATGTATATTTGAAGCTGATTCATGGTTCTTTGATGATTATTGTCTTGTATGTGGATGACCTTCTGATTATAGGAAGTTCAAAGAAAGAGATTGCCTCCTTGAAGGATGCAATG
>LPNX010406226.1:0-113452 GCA_001517045.1 Pseudotsuga menziesii | reverse complement strand
TAAAATGGGCCTTATAAGAAAACGTGCCAAAATAAGTTTTTGTGAGTTGGAATTCAAGAACCAATAGAATTTGAATAAAATAAGTCAACCATAATGGTTGAATTAACATATTTGTCATTAAAAAAAACTACTTTTTTTGTTCATATTTTCGACATATCTCATTGTGTTTTTACTCAAATTTCGATCGAGAGAGCGCGTTGGATGCGGAATTTGATTCCACATCCAATGAGTACCCACTACCCCAAAAACAAGAAATACTTGAAAAAATGTGATGATGACATCATCATCACATTTTTTCAGGTATTTCTTATTTTTGGGGTAGCGGGGTCCGTCAAAAGTATGCAGTGTGGGTACTCGTTGGATGCGGAATCAAATTTTGCATCCAACGCGCTCTCTCGATCTAAATTTGAATAAATACACAGGGAGATATGTCGAAAATACGAACACAAAAAATAGTTTTTTTCTTTCTTCCTCCAAAATTAATCAATATTATTTTATTATTTTATTATTTTCCTTAGGAGGCCCATTTTAGACCCCAAAATTCCTCTAATGGCATTTTCTATGATAGATTTGGGATTGTTGAGCCAATTCTTGGGTCTTGAAATTGCTCAATCCCAACATGGAATAAAAGTACATTAGTCCAAGTATGATCTGGATTTTCTGAACAAGTTCAACATGAAATATTGCAAGCCAAGAAAGACTCCCTTCCTTTTAGGAGTTAAGCTTGAAGAAGCAGGTTCTTCTCCTATGGTAAATAATGCATTGTATAGGCAATTGATTGAGTGTTTGATTTATCTTACACACACTTGACCTAATATATATTATGTAGTTAGTGTGGCTTTGAGATACATGGATCAACCTCATGAGATCCATTGGAGAGCATCCAAAAGGATCCTAAATTTTGTTCAAGGAACAAGAACTCATGGGATCTTCTAAAAAGGAAAATCTAATCTTGATTTCATTAGGTTTACTGACAATGATTTGGTAGGTGACAACACTGATCGAAAGTATATATCAGGATATGTTTTCATTCTTGAAGAAGGACCAATCAGTTGGTGAAGCAAGAAACAGAGTGCCATAGCACTCTCATCTATAGAAGCAGAGTATAGAGGAGTTGTAAATGCAACAACTCAATGTTTGTGGTTGCAGGGGATACTTGGAGAATGTGGTTTTGAATCAGATTTTTCAGCTATTATCTACTGTGATAATCAGAGAACCATTCAAATCTGTAATGATCCAATTCAAAGACAATGAACCAAGCATATTGAGATCCATATGCATTACATCAGACAGCTTGTGCATGATGGCACCATTGATCTACTCTTCTGTGCATCTTCAGAAAAAGTAGCAGACATCTTCATCAAAGTTTTTTGTGAGAAGACCTTCATCAATCTCAAATCACTGCTGGGGATTTCTGATCATGTTATGAAGCATGATTGATGACAATATTTCCAAAAAATATGTTTTTTCTGTCCATGTTTAAGGGAGGATTTTTCCACTGTGTTTTTTCCTCTTTCCTTGGTTATATGGACAAGCAGTATGTAAAGGGTGACTAAGCCTTGTTTATAGGCCCTATATTTTTCTGATATTTACTCATAAAGTAAGGCTTAAGGGAGGGTTTTAGAATAATCAACCCATATTTACCTACCTTACACATTAATTTTAATTATTTTTGTCTTATTACCTAGTTTCCTAGATTCCACACTATGCTAGTTTCCTTCTACAAGTCCTAGAAGTAAACACATGCTAAAACTGAGTCATGGAGTTCTTGGGAAACATCCTAGAAACCCAATTTATCATTTCTACTTTATTCCATATCCTCCAAAGTGCATATCTATTTTTTCTAAAAAGCTGCATGTTTTATTGAGATTTAAGGCAAAAGGAAAAGCTAGACTAGGTGTAGTTGACTTGGTTTTTGCCCACATCATCCTCCCTCCTTTTCTCCTAATAAAAGAATGTATGAGTTTTATTTCCATCCCTTATTATCTTTCCTACTTGACTTATCCAATTCGTGATCATCTTGGTAGATTTGGAAACTGATTTATGCACCTATGGGGGATTTGACTAGATTTAGTAAGCCTAATTTTTGACCATTTCAAATGGCATCCTTATGCATTCTAATATCACATGTAATTATATATTCCATTAGCCTATTACTTCATAAGGTTTTCTATTGTACACTTATTGAATACAGATCAGTGTTATGCTCCAATTTTAGTCTCCTTTGGTGTGAATTTTGCATGTTTGATTAGCAATTTTGTGAGTGTAATTGTTCTATATCTTGGGTTCAATTTCCACAATGTTCTATTTGGATTCATTTACAATAAATATCAAACCAAATCCGAGCATATCCATTTATTTCTTCACATTTTTTTGCACTCAAGTATTCAATATGTATGGCCAGTGCTTTATAGGTTTGGCATCCAACTTCAACAAAATTTTCATTTTTTCCCAAATCCCCTAGGATTTCCTTAATCTCTATGAAATTATTTGAAAATATATCCTCTTATTCCTTTAATAAGGATGATATCTTAGAGAAAATTTCTTCATCCCAATAATATTTGATAGTTGCCATTTTTTAATTATCATCTGTGCCAACATTGATTTCCTGCAGTTTCAGAGGGTAGGTGTAAAGTGCTCCAATATCCTTTGGTTTTGGTTGTCACACATCCTTATATCCTTTAGAAACTTTGAAATTTAAATCTTGCAAGTATTCCAATTCATCTAGATATGGGTCTTATTCTCCACCTTTGCACAACAGAGAGTGAATACCATTGTAGGTTTATGTTGGGTGTTATAATTGTTGATTTATTTGTAACTTCGGAATGTATTCACTTGTATATCTTATGTATTGTACCCCGATGTTCATTCCAGGAAGTATCTGTAATTTAATTGATTCATTTCATGCCCCAATGTTCCGATCAAGATATTCAATAATGTAAACAAGTCATGTAAATTCATAGAGTATAACCCTCCTTATTGATCAAGGGTTAAAGTCCCTACAGTTGTGGGGCCCTAGGGTTATTAGACTCTCCTAGAGAATTCGACCCTAGTGAGTTATTGTCAAGTTCGGAAATAGTATAAATAGAAAGGGATCCTCTATATTTAACACACATTCATACACATTCACTCACACTTAGTTGTAGCGCATAACCGAGAGAGAGAAGAAGAAGCTAGGACAAGAGAGATAGAGACTACTACTGTCGGGAGATCATCTTACTCTCTTTGGGTTTTACTTTTAGTGTTGATTCTATCTTTGAGGAAGTTGTGGGTTTTTATCCTTTATGGTTTCCCCAAGGAAAATCTGTGTGTTCATTGTCTCTTGTGATTGATTGTTGTGCTTGTTATTCTCTCATATAAGATCCTAAGATCATATAGCTTAAATGTTAAAAATATAACATGGTATTAGAGCTAACCTGAGAACAAGACACTGTGCAGCTACTGAAGCTAGGGTTTCCTACATTTTGCATCTCTCTCCATAGAGGTTTAACAAAAGGAGTTTGGGCTAACTCTCTTCTCTAGGGTGCATCTTTTTGTCGAAGCAGAATCTGATTTTGAGCATTTTCAGTTTTTGACCGGACACTATTGTTGAAAATTAGGGCTTTCCACGGAAGTGGAATTTTTTATTGAGCCCAGGCCTGGATTGATCTCCTCCCAAAAAATGAAGTTTAGAGATAAATATCAAAGTTTTTGGTTGGGTATAACTCTGGGAAATTCAAACCCTAATCTGCTCCTGAACCAAAAAACCAGCTCTACAGAATTTCAGCTCCAGATCCAGTTTCGACATCTTAACCTGGTAATATCTAAATATTTTTCATTTCCATTTGAGGTTCTTTGTTAAATATGTCTCATCATACCAAGATGGATGAAAATCTTGAGGGACCTGATAACTTCTGAGATTGGAAGTATAGGATCTCCCTGGTCCTGGAAGAAAATGAGTTGGACTCTTACACCAATGAAGAGGTTCCAGTTCCAGAGGGAGATGAGGATAAGGCCTTGCACAAGAAGAAATTGGTCATGGATAAGAGGATTATTTCTGATTCAATCAAGGATCACGTCATACCACAAGTGTCCTCTCTAAGGCACCTAAATAGATGTTTGATGCCATGACCAAGTGATTTGAAGGGAAGAACATAAATTGGAAGATGACTCTGAGAAACCAATTGAAGAATGTAAAGATCCAGAATGTAGAGACTATCTAGTATTACTTTACAAGGGTCTCTCAGATCAAGGCATAGCTGGAAGCGGTTGATGAAGAAGTAGAGAATGCAAAAATTTTGATGCCCACCTTGAATGGTCTCCCTAGGGAATGGGACTCTTTCATTCAAGGGATCTGTACGATAAAGAAGCTATTCAAGTTTAGCAGACTCTGGGAAGAATTCTCACAAGAATAATCTCAAATATCAGCTCAAGAAGAAAAGATGGGAAGTGAAGATCAATATCTCACAGTACAATCCAAGAAAAACACAACAAGCCATCATAGAGGTAAGCACTCTCACCATAAGAAAAACACTAGAAAGTATAACAAAGATTTGTCTAAGTACATTTGCTTTACAGGTGATGAAAGAGGAAACCTTGCAATAGATTGTCCTAGAAACAAAGATAGATCCCATAAGAGGAAGGGAAATTAGAAAAGACATCATGCTCATGCTACAGAAGATGATGAGCCTTCCAAGAAGAGAATCAAACAAGAAAGTGATGATTCTTCAAGTGATGAAGAATATGTTTTGATTTTATGCTCTCATGGGAAACATCACACATGGAAGCAATAATTGGCTTATAGACATTAAGGATTCCAAAAACATGATGGGATTCAAAGAATCATTTGTGAAACTATCAGAACATGAATCACCCAGCAAGGTGAAACTAGGGGATGACTACCAATATCCAATAAAAGGTAGTGGAGAATCCTCCTACAAATTAGACTCTGGAAAGTCTATGAAAATGAAGGATGTCCTATTTGTACTAGGACTAAAGAAGAAATTTCTCTCCATCTCTACATTAGATGCAAAAGGTATAAGAGTTGCATTTTTAGATGGCCAAGTCATCATGTGTCCAAAAGAAAATACTATTGACGATGCAGTAGTAATTGGAGAAAAAGAAGGAGGACTATACAGATTAAAGGGCCAACCGGAACAAGCTTTGGTTCATGACTCAGTAGAACCAAATGAACTTTGGCATAGAAGGTTTGCACATGTGCACTATGGAGAACTACCACTTGCAAGAAAAGTTGTTGAAGGTCTTCCAGAAATACAAGCAAAACATGAAGGAGTATGCAAGGGATGTGCGAAAGGAAAGAACACAAAGAAGACATTTCCAAGTAGAGAAAGAAAGGCTAAAGGAATCTTGGAAATCATTCACTCCGACGTATGTTGTCCGATGTCATCCGGTTCATTAAGTGGGTATGTATACTATGTTTCTTTCATTGATGATTTTTCTAGGAAGAAATGGATATACTTCATGAATAACAAAGATGAAGTATTCAGCAAGTTCAAATCCTTGATCGAAAACTACACAGAGAAGACTATCAAGATTTTCTAATTAGACAATGGCAGAGAATGTTGTTGTAATTGTAACTTCGGAATGTATTCACTTGTATATCTTATGTATTGTACCCCGATGTTTATTTTGGGAAGCGTTTGTAATGTAATTGAGTCATGTCATGCCCCAATGTTCTGATTGAGAGTTTCTATAATGTAAACAAGGCATGTCAAGTCATTGTGGGTAACCCTCTTATTAATCAAGGGTTTAAGTCCCCAAAGTTGTGGGGCCCTAGGGTTATTATAATTTCCTAGACAAGTCGGCCCTAGTGAGTTATTGTCAATTTGGGAATTAGTATAAATAGAGAGTGAGCCTCTCTATTTATCACACATTCACTCACACTCAGTTGTAGTGCATAACTGAGAGAGAAGAAGTTGCTAGGACAAGAGAGAGAGAGAGACTACTGATGTCGGGAGATCATCTTGCTATTTTGGGGTTTTACTTTTGGTGATGATTCTATCTCTGAGGAAGTTACATGGTTTTCTCCTTTATGGTTTCCTCAAGGAAAAAATTTGTGTTCATTGTCTCTTATGTTTGATTACTGTGCTTGTTATTCTCTCAATTAAAGACCCTAAGATAATGATAGATAAAAATCATAAAAATCTAACATGGTATCATATCTAACCTGAGAAGACGACACTGTGCAGCTGTGAAAACTAGGGATTCCTACTTTTTGGATCTCTCTCCATAGATTTTCAGAAAAAGAGGGTTGGACTAACTCTCCTCTCTAGGGCACATCTTTCTATCAAAGCATAATCTGATTCTGAGTATTTTTAGTTTTTGACCCGAAACTCCTGCCAAAAATTAGGGATTTCCACAGAAGTGGAATTTTTGAGTGAGCCCAGGCCTGGATTGATCTCCTCCTCAAAATAGAATTTTATAGATCAATATCAAAGCTTTTGGTTGGATAGAACTCTGGAAATTCAAACCCTAATCTGCTCCTGAACCATCTCTACAGAAATTCAGCTCCAGGTCTAGATCTGACATCTTAACCTGGTAAGATCTAAATATTTTGTATTTCCATTTGAGGTTCTCATTTAAGATGTCACATCATACGAAGCTTAATGAAAATCTTGAGGGAGATGATAACTTTCGATCCTAGAAGTATAGGATCTCCCTGGTCCTGGAAGAAAATGAGTTGGACTCCTACATCAATGAGGAGGTTCCAGTTCTAGAGGGAGATGAAGGTAAGGACTTACATAAGAATAAATTGGTAATGGATGAGAGGATTATTGCTGATTCAATCAAGGATCACCTTATACCACAGGTGTCCTCCCTAAAGACACCTAAATCTATGTTTGATGACCTGACCAAACTGTTTAAAGGAAAGAACATAAACCAGAAGATGGCCTTGAGGAACAAGTTGAATAATGTGAATATCCAAAATACAGAGACCATACAATCATACTTCACAAGGGTCTCCCAGATCAAAGAACAACTTGAAGCAGTGGATGAAAAAGTGGAGAATGCAAAGATTGTAATGACCCCCTTGATAGGTCTCCCTAGAACATGGGACTCTTTCATTCAAGGGATTTGTGCCAGAAAGAAGCTAGTCAAGTTCCGCAAACTATGGGAAGAATTCTCTCAAGAAGATGATCGAATAGAAGCTCGAGATGAAAATATGGGAAGTGAAGATAAAGCTCTCATAGTACAATCCAAGAAGAGCAAAACAAATCGTCACAGAGGTAAGAATTCTCATCCTAATAAATTTATAAAGAATCAACTCAGATTCAGATGCTTCATATGTGATGAAAAAAGACACTATGCTAAAGAATGTCCTAAGTACCCAAATATATCTCACAAGAAGAAGAGAAACAAGAGAAGACAGCATGCTCATGCTCTAGAAGATGATGAACCCTCCAGAAAGAGAATCAAGAAAGAAAGTGATGATTCTTCAAGTGATGAAGAATATGTTTTGATTTCCTCTCTCATGGAAAACATCACACATGGAAGCAATGATTGGCTTATAGACAGTGGGGCTTCCAAACATATGACAGGATTCAAAGAATCATTTTTTAAACTATCAGAACATGAATCACGCCACAAGGTGAAGCTTGGAGATGACTACCAGTATCCAATAAAAGGTAGTGGGGAATCCTCCTATAAGCTAGACTCTAGAAATTCTATAACAATGAAGGATGTATTGTTTGTACCAGTACTAAAGAATAACCTCCTCTCCATATATGCATTAGATTCAAAAGGCATGAGGGTTGCATTTGTAGATGGCCAAGTTCTCATGTGTCCAAAGGGGAAGACTATTGATGATGTAGTAGTAATTGGTGAACAAGAGGGAGGTCTATACAAATTGAAGGGCCATCCAGAACAAGCCTTGATCCATGACTGAGTAGAACCAAATGAACTTTGGCATAGAAGGCTTGTACATGTGCACTTTAGAGCACTGCCACCTGCAAGAAAAGTTGTTGAAGGACTTCTAGAAATTCAGATAAAGCATGACGGTTTCTGCAAAGGATGTGCAAAAGGAAAGAACACAAAGAAGACCTTACCAAGCAGCGAAATCAAGACAAAAGGAATCTTGGAAATCATTCACTCCGATGTATGCGGCCCAATGTCATCCAGTTCATTAAGCGAGTATGTATACTATGTATCTTTTATTGATGATTTTTCTAGGAAGACATGGATATACTTCTTGAAAATAAAAAATGAAGTATTCAGGAAGTTCAAGGAATTAAAAGCCTTGATCAAGAACCACACTGAAAACAAGATCAAGACCTTTCGATCCAATAAGGGCGGAGAATTCACATCAAATGAATTCAAATAATTATGCAAAGATTTAGGGATTAAGAGGGAGTTATCCACTCCATATAATCCACAACATAATGGGGTTGCAGAAAGGAAGAATAGAACAATCATGGAAGCCACAAGAGCAATGCTTCATGATCAATATCTTCCCATGCATCTATGGGAAGAAGCTGCCAGAAAAATGGTGTATGTAGAGAACCGTAATCCACATAGAGTCCTCGAGAACAAGACACCTGAATAAGTCTTTTTCAGAAAGAAACTAGAAGTCATCCATCTAAGAATATTCAGTTGTCCAGTGTACATAGACATTCCGAAAGAAAATAGGACAAAGTTAGATCCTTCAGGAAAGAAGCATATATTTGTGGGATACTCTAAAAGCTTGAAGGCTTACAGAATATACTTCCCATGATTCAAGAAGATCGACATCAGCAAGGATGTAACATTTGACGAAGACTCGGCTTACAACAAATCCAAAAAGAAACCTGTTGAAGAAACATAAGCACCCAGAATTCATGACACAACCATGAATGAAGAAATTCAAGAAGAATATCAAGAATTAGAAGAACCTCAAGAACCTATAGATCCACCTCAGGAGAAGAATACTCATAAGAGGAAACCTGCTTGGGTGTGAGAAGCTATCCAAGGTGTAGAAAGATATGGGGCACTAGAAGAAAATCACAGAGAAAGAAAAAGGACCAGGTCCTACTCTGGGTATGTAGCCTTGTTATGTGACTTCATCGATAAAGAACCTTCCAACTATGAAGAAGCAGCAGAAAGGAAATAATGGAAGGATGCTATGATCAAAGAGTATCAATTAATCATGAAGAATGATGTCTAGGATGTTGTCCCTAGAACAAAGGGGAAGTCTATTGTAACTTCCAAATGGATCTACAAGATCATGCATGCTGTAGACGACAACATAGAAAAATATAAAGCGAGATTTGTGGCTTGTGGCCTCTCCCAGAAAGAAGGAATAGATTATGAAGAAACTTTTTCACATGTAGCTAGATACACTTCCATCAGACAAGTACTTGCTTTGGTTGCAGTGATGAAATGGAACATACACCAAATGGATTTCAAGACTACTTTCTTGAATGAGGAAGTGTATGCGGAGCATACACTTAGTTTTGAGACACATGACATGGAGACTCATGTGTGTAAATTGAAGAAATCCCTATACAGTTTCAAATAGGCACTCAGGACATGGTACGACAGAATTGACAGCTTTCTATCCATTTTGGTATTTACCAAGAGTAAAGCATATTCCAACCTTTACTACAAGGTTGAAGATGGTAACCCAATGATACTTCTATTGTACGTAGATGATCTGTTTGTGACAAGTATGGATGGGTTGATTTCTGATATGAAGTGGAATCTTGCTGTCAAGTTTGAAATGAAGGACTTGGAGATGATACACTATTTTATAGGCATGGAGGTGTGGCAAAATGTAGATGGAATTTCCCTGGAACAAGGAATGTATATGGTAGAGATCCTGAAGAGATTCAAGATGATGGATTGCAAGGCCATGACCACACCCGTGGCATCGAACTTGAAGCTATTGAGCGATGCTTCATCAGAGTCGGTTGATTCTACAATGTATATGATTGGGCCCTTGATGTACCTATACAAGACTAGATATTTGCTTTGTTGTGAACACCTTGATCCAGTTCCTGACAGATCCGAGACATGTTCACTTGATTCTTGCAAAGCATATTCTGCGGTACCTGAGGGGTACAGTTGATTATGGGCTCCAGTATAAGGATGATCAAAATATTAACTTGGAAGGTTATGTTGATTTAGATTGGGCAGGCAGTGCCATCGATAGAAAGAGCGCCTTAGGGTGTTGCTTCAGTATGGGATCAGGAGTGATCTCTTAGTTTAGCAGGAAATAGTCTTGCATGGCACTAACTATAGATGAATCAGAGTATGTCGCAGCCTGTTCAGCTAGTTGTGAGGCAGTATGGCTGAGGAAGCTACTGTATGATTTATTTGATCCCCAGTTGGATGCTACTTGTATATATTGCGACAGCTAGAGCTATGTGAAGTTGTCAAAGAACCCGGTGTTCCATGACAAGTCAAATCATATCGAGATCAAATATCACTATATCAGGCATATGGTGCAGAGAGGAGCAGTGAAGCTCCAATATGTTGCAACGAACGAATAGATAGCTGATGTGTTGACTAAGAAATTGGCCAGAGTGAAGTTTGAGTACTTCAGGGAGAAGCTTGGTGTTCTCTAGATAGAGGTTCCCTCCAAGGGGAAGTAATGAGTTTGTGAGCCATTCTAACATGGTGAGAGGATTGGTTCCTTCCATGGTCATATGTAAGGGATGGGACATTCTGTCATGGTGAGATGATTGGTTATTTCCATGTCAGATATGAGTGCTAATCCATTCTGATGTGACTGTAGGATTGGTTCCTACATGATCAGATATAAGTGCTAAATTCCATTCTCTGGGAGAATGGAGGCACCTGGTCAGTTACCTAGAATTTGTTCAGTTTGGGACTTACACTCAGCCTGGGGTTGAGAGCCTTTCTGACATCATGTGTGAATAAAATTTTCCTTTCATGATGTGTGAATAAAGTTTCCTATCATGATGTGTGAATAAAGTTTCCTATCGTGGTGAGATATAAGTGCAGAGCCTTTCTGACATGATGTGTGAATAAAAGTTTTCTATCATGATGTGTGAATAAAATTTCCTATCATGATGTGTGAATAAAGTTTCCTATCATGGTCAGATATAAGTGCAAATACTTTCTGACATGTTGTGTGAATAAAGTTTCCTATCATGGTCAGATATAAGTGCTAAAGATGATGAACACCTACTTGGAGGCTAGGCCTACAACTATCATGAAAAAGGGATGGTTCTGTAGAACTTCCTATGACAAGAAGAATCAAGAGATAGCATATGTGATGATGATCCAGCAGAGATGATCTAGATCCAGAGATGATCCAGATCCAGAGATGTTCCAGATCCAGTGATGATCCAGATCCTGTGATGATCCAGATCCTATGATGATGATCTAGATCAAGTGATGATCCAAATCCAGTGAAGATGACTTGAAGATGAAGATGACCTGAAGATGAAGATGATGAGAACTCGATGATGATCCAGATGATACAAAGAAGAAGACTTGTGCTGATAAATTTTGTCGAAAGAATACCTTCCTAGTTAAGAGGGAGTGTTGTTGTAATTGTAACTTCGGAATGTATTCACTTGTATATCTTATGTATTGTACCGCGATGTTTATTCCGGGAAGTGTTTGTAATGTAATTGAGTCATGTCATGCCCCGATGTTCCGATCAAGATATTCTATAATGTAAATAAGTCATGTCAAGTCATTATTGGTAACCCTCCTATTGATCAAGGATTAAAGTCCCCGCAGTTGTGGGGCCCTAGGGTTATTAGACTCTCCTAGAGAAGTCGGCCCTGGTCAGTTATTATCAAGATGGTAATTAGTATAAATAGAGAGTGAGCCTCTCTATTTATGACACATTCACTCACACTCAGTTGTAGCACATAATTGAGAGAGAAGAAGTTGTTGGGACTAGAGAGAGAGAGAGACTACTACTGTCGGGATATCATCTTACTGTTTTGGGGTTTTAATTTTGGTGTTGATTCTATGTCTGAGGAAGTTGTGGGGTTTTCTCCTTTATGGTTTCCCCGAGGAAAAAATTTGTGTTCATTGTCTCTTATGCTTGATTGTTGTGCTTGTTATTATCCTAGTTAAATATCCTAAGATAATGCTAGCTTAAATGATAAAAATCTAACATAGAATTCACATCAAATGAATTCAAGGAATTATGCAAAGATACGGGGATTAAGAGGGAGTTGACCACTCCATATAATCCACAACAGAATGGGTTGCAGAAAGAAATAATAGAACAATCATGGAAGCAGCAAGGGCAATGCTTCATGATCAAGATATTCCCATGCATCTATGGGAAGAAGTAGCTAGAATAACTATGTATGTACAGAACCATACTCCACATAGAGTACTCGAGAACAAGACACCTGAAGAAGTATTTTTTGGAAAGAAACCAAAAGTCAGTCATTTAAGAATATTTGGATTTCTAGTGTACATACGCATTCCAAAAGAAAAGAGGACAAAGTTAGATCCTTCAGGAAGGAAGGGTATATTTGTGGGATACTCTGAAATATCAAAGTCTTACAAAATATACTTCCCAGGATTCAAGAAGATAGAAATCAATAAGGACGCAACATTTGATGAAGACTTAGCTTACAACAAATCCAGAAAGAGACCTACTCAAGAACCTGTAGAAACAGAAGTACCCAGAATTCATGACACAACCATGAACGGAGCAATTCCAAAAGAAGATCGATAAATATAAGAACCTCAAGCACCTGTATATCCACCTCAAAATAATAATCCTCAAAAGAGGAAACCTGCTTGGGTATGAGAAGTTATCCAAGGTGTAGAAAGATATGGGGCTCTAGAAGAGATACACATAGAAAGGAAAAGAACCAAGGCCTGCTCCGGTTATGTAGCCCTATTATGTGACTTCATTGATAAAGAACCTTCCATCAATGAAGAAGTGGTAGAAAAGAAAGAATGGAAGGATTCTATGATTGAAGAGTATCAATCGATCATCAATAATGATGTTTGGGATGTTGTCCCAAGACCAGAGGGGAAGTCTATTGTGACTTCCAAATGGATCTATAAGATCAAGCATGCTGCAGATGGTAGCATAGAGAAATATAAAGCAAGATTTGTGGCTCATGGTTTCTCCCAGAAAGAAGGAATAGATTATGAAGAAACTTTTTCTCCTATAGCTAGATATACTTCCATCATATCAGTACTTTATTTAGCTACAGTAATGAAGTGGAAAGTACACCCGATGGATGTCAAGACAACTTTCTTGAATGGTGTAGTAGAAGAGGAAGTATATGTGGAGTAGCCACTCGGTTTTGAGACACATGACAGAGAGACTCATGTGTGTAAGTTAAAGAAATCCCTGTACGGTTTGAAACATGCACTTAGGACATCGTACGGTAGAATTGAAAACTTCCTATCTAGTTTGGGCTTTACCAAGAGTAAAGCAGATTCCAACCTTTACTACAAGGTTGAAGAAGGGAACCCAGTGATACTCCTACTATATGTAGATGATCTATTTGTAACAAGTGAGGATGGGTTGATTGCTGATACAAAGAGGAATATTGCTACCGATTTCAAAATGAAGGACTTGGGTATGATGCACTATTTTCTAGGAATGGAGGTGTGGAAGAATGCAGATGAAATTTCCATGGGACAAGGGAAGTATGCAATAGAGATCTTGAAGAGGTTCGGGATGATGGACTGCAAAGCCATGGCCACACCTATGGCATCGAACTTGAATCTATTGAGTGATGCTTCATCAGAAGCGGTTGATGCTATGATGTATTGTTAGATGATTGGGTCCTTGATGTACCTAAAAAATACGGGACCATATATTTTATTTGTTGTGAACACATTGAGCCAGCTCCTGGCGGATCCGAGACATGTTCACTTGATTTCTGCAAAGCATATTCTAAGGTACCTAAAGGTTACAATTGATTACGGGCTCAAGTATGAGGTGAATTAGAATATTAAACTGGAATCTTATGTGGATTCATATTGGGCAGGCAATGCCATTGATAGAAAGAGCACTTCAGGGTGTTTCTTTAGTATGGGATCAGGTGTGATCTCCTGGTTTAGTAGGAAGTAATCCTGTGTGGCACTGAGTGCAACCGAAGCAGAGTATGTTACAGCTTGTTCAACTAGTTGTGAGGCAGTGTGGCTAAGAAAGCTACTATATAATTTATTTGATCTCTATATGGATGCTACTTGTATATATTGCAACAACTAGAGCTATGTGAAGCTATCGGAGAACCCAATGTTCCATGACAAGTCAAAGCATATCGAGATCAAGTATCACTATATCAGGGATATCATGTAGAGAGGAGTAGTGAAGCTCTAGTATGTTGCAATAGATGAGCAAATAGTTGATGTACTGACCAAACCATTAGCCAGAGTAAAGTTTGCGTACTTCAGGGAGAAACTTGGTGTTCTCCAGATAGAGGTTCCTTCCAAAGGGAATTGATGTGTTCGTTGACCTTTCTGACATGGTGGACGGTTGAGCTTCACATGATCAGATGTAAGTGTAGAGATTCTCTGATGTGATTGTGGGTTGTGTTACCATGTGATTAGTGCAGAGATATTTTGATGTGATTATGGAATGTGTTCCCACATGATCAGTGCAGAGCCATTCTGATTTGATTGAGGGATATGTTCCCACATGATTAGATATAAGTGCAGAGATTCTATGATGTGATTGTGGGTTTTGTTACCACATGATTAGTGTAGATATATTCTGATGTGATTGTGGGATGTGTTCTCACATGATCAGTGTAGAGCCATTCTGATGTGATTGAGGGATGTGTTCCCACATGATCGAATGTAAGTGTAGTTCCTTTTTGACATGATGAGGTCAGATGTAATTGTAGATCCTTTATAACATGATGAGTTTGGATGTAAGTGCAATTCCTTTATAACATGATGAGGTCGAATGTAAGTCCAAATCCTTTTTGACATGATGACGTCGAATGTAAGTGCAACGCCTTTCTAACATGATGAGGTTGGATGTAAGTGCAGAGCCTTTCTGACAATATGAGGTCAGATGTGAGTGTTGGGCCTTTCTAACATGGGTTTTGGTTGTGTTCCTCCCATGTTCATATGTGAGTGCTGGGCGTGCTTTTCTGACATGGTTCTTGGATGTGTTCCTCCCATGGTTAGATGCAAGTGCTGGGCGGGCCTTTCTGACATGGTTCATTTCATGGTCAAATATAAGTGCTAAATATTATGAATACCTACATGAAGGATAGGCCTACAACCAACATGAAAAAGGGCTTGCTTTGTAGAACTTCCTATGACAAGTAGAATTGAGATTGCACTAGCGATGATCCAATAGTGACGATCCAAATCAAATGATGATCCAGTGACGATCCAGATCAAGTGATGATCCAGACTTGGTGATGATCCAGTGATGCTTTGGATCAAGTGATGATCTAGACTTGATGATGATCCAGTGATGCTCCAGATCAAGTGATGATCCAGTAATAATCCAGATCAAGTGATGATCTAGACTTGATGATGATCCAGTGATTCTCTAGATCAAGTGGTGATATAGACTTGATGATGATCTAGTGATGCTCCAGATCAAGTGATGATCTAGACTTGATGATGATCCAGTGATACTCCATATCAAGTGATGATCCATACTCAATGATGATCCAATGATGGTCCAGACTTGATGAAGATGACTTGACAATGAAGATGACTTGACGATGAAGATGAATTAAATATGAAGATGAAGATGACTTGATGATGATCCAGATGATATAGAGAAGAAGAATTGTGCTGAAATTATATCGAGAGGATACCTTCCTAGTTACGAGGGAGTGTTCATGTATTTGTAACTTTGGAATGTATTCACTTGTATATCTTATGTATTGTGCCCCAATGTTCATTCCAGGAAGTATCTGTAATGTAATTGAGTCATGTCATGCCATGATGTTCCGATCGGGAGATTCAATAATGTAAACAAGTCATGTAAATTCATAAAGTATAACCCTCCTTATTGATTAAGGGTTAAAGTCCCCACAGTTTTGGGGCCCTAGGGTTATTAGACTCTCCTAGAGAAGTCAGCCCTAATGAGTTATTGTCAAGTCAGGAATTAGTATAAATAGAGAGGGGGGATCTATATTTAACACACATTCATACACATTCACTCACACTCAGTTGTAGCACATATCTGAGAGAGAGAGAAGAAGCTAGGACAAGAGAGAGAGAGACTACTGATGTCGGGATATCATGTTATTGTATTTGGGTTTTACTTTTGGTGTTGATTGTATCTCTTAGGATGTTGCGGGGTTTTCTCCTTTATGGTTTCCCCAAGGAAAATATTTGTGTTCATTGTCTCTTGTGATTGATTGTTGTGCTTTTTATTCTCTCAGATAAGATCTTAATATCATATACCTTAAATGTTAAAAATATAACAATAATGTCTTAATTAATTCACCAAATATTAATTATTGACCAAGGTTGGTAAACTTAGAGTTGACACGAAGTATGTGCAAAGGTAGAGGGGTTCCTAAGGTGTCGGGAAAATATTTTAACAAAAAAAGATCAAAAGATCTTTCAAAATGAAAAACTGAGTCAAACTCATATAAATTAAACTATGAAGGTCATTAAACTAAAATAAAGTATTAGACTGGAGCAGTATCAAGCTATACTACTCTACTCTATAAAAAGACACTAAAAGGCAAAGATATAAACAATACTACTCTAAGAAGGTAAACTACTTATTAATTAACTATTCCACTTTTTAATCTAAGAATTAGAAAGCTTTATAAACAACTTCATAAACTAACTATGCAAGGTATTATAATATGGGAAACAAGATTACAACAACTGGAGATACTTTTACAAACTTTAACAACTAAGCTATACATGCGATTAACAAATGTACATAATGGTTAAACTAAACTATCTAGTTCCACTCTCCTTGATTGTTCTATGGATATGCATTTATTGTGATTGGAACTAGAGGGGGAGTAGTGTCAAAATGGCTTTCAAAATAAGTAAATAAAATAAATGGGATTAAATCTAACTTAACTTCTACAAAGATGTGCAAGCTAAGAAAGGTTCAATTACACGTGATGGTAAACATGGTGATCTATTCCATAAGCAATTGACTCTTAACTAAAAAGGATATTATGAACTACTAATCTATTAAGAGACAATATTCTTTTTAAGGATAACTTTCATAAATAAACAATTATTATATGAAACGAATGTAAGGGAAATCTATATTATAAACAAGTAAAAGACCTTAATGAAAGAAGCAAGTAGAAAACTTAATAAAGAAGACTTAATTAGGAATCAAGTAGAAAACTTAATAAAGAAAACTTAGTTAGAAAATAAAGTAGAAAACTTAATAAAGATAACTCCTTTAAATCCTATTCTACAAATCTCTTCAGTAACCACACAGTGAAAGAATCAGGTCCTACTGCTATGATTGATTTGTAAGGTACTGATGTACTTTTCTAAAACTTTAACATGTCTAACCATAAACTCAGTATACACAAGGATAAATCAAACCAAACTAAAAATATAATTACCACACATTACAACAGTATTGAATAAAGAAATCAGAGATGAGAAACAAAACAAAGCATAACTCAAAGAATATTTAGGTAAGAGAAGGTTGAGAATAAGGATGTAACTTGATAATACTTTAAATAATCTAACCTAAGGTCCTAGTGATGAACATAAACATTATCTAATTACCAAAACAAACAAAAAAAATCGAAAGCTAAAGAAACAGAACTTTAAAACAGGTTTAAAACAAAACATGAATATTGAAGTCTAAAGGTAGGTGTGAATGACAGGCTGAACAAGTTGTCTAAATGATAGTCTATATAGAGAAAACAATGTAAAATAACCTAAATGATCTAATTATCAGCTGATTTTGTGCACATGAAAACAAAGTGCATAAATAACAATAAGTATACCTACTTAGTGATCCAATTTAAAATCAAAATAACTTAAGCTAATTCATGATTATAAGAAAATTATTACCTATTGCATTACCAAACAAACTAAAATATAACCAAAGCAAACTTATAACAAGACAAAACTTAACAAAACTGAACCTACTGCAAATTTATTCTAAGATATTAAAGCAATATACTCTGTGTACTTGTCAACATAAAACTAAACCATAAGCTAGAAAAGATTGGAAAGGAAACTAAAAGTAAACTATGCATGCAACTGGTTATTTTTAATCTATGAAATAGAAACTATACTAACAGTGTAATATGGATGATAGAAACTTCAACAAACATATATTATAGAAACAAGAGAATAAATGATTACAGTAACTTAATCATAGAAACAAATTGGAAATAAACCTACTTATTTGCAAGGAAAGAGGTGACGAAAATACACACGAGAATGAAAACCACTAGTTGATGAGGGGCCCTCTCAATAATCAGGGTGATGCTTTGCTAAACGCTTACATGAACAATATCATATACATAGCAGGAATGTAACTTCTATTAAAATGCGGAACAATATTAAGAGTTTCTCTAAAATCGACTGATAGAATGTAAAACTAGCTAACTATGCTCTCACTTGGAGGCGTTTATATATATCATTTACAGGGATGAGCGGGTCGACCCTTTCAGTAGTCGACTGCTCCTAAAATTGGTCAACCATTATTATAAACAACTGATTGAATGCCAACACACAATGCTTCTCCTTTGTCCTCGCACGTTGGTTCTCCATTGCGCGTGCTGTGGTGTGAGGATTCTATTTGACGTGGACTGATGTCATGGTGTCGAACAAACAAGGAAAGCTGATGAGCCTTCTAGAATGAAGGACATTCTATCATCCAAGCGTGTGGACATATAGCAACTGAAAACCATTCCATGCTTTAATTCTTTGGAATATGTCATACACAATGAGTGGCTTGATCGGTGAGCTGGATGGTGAGTTGGATGCAATCTATGCATATCTAGCGTGATGTGTGTCCAATTGTTGGCTCATTCAAGGTATATGACCTATAAAAATATTCACACATATATCAAGCATGTTCTCAAATAGCATCGAATTTTATTAATAAAATCCTGAAATAACAACAACAAACCAGAATTTGCATTGTTACGGAGAGAAATTCCTATGGCTTGGGGTACCACAACAGACAGATTAACTCTAGAAATCAATCCTTTCCTATATGCAAGAGAAACCAAACATATAACACTAAAGGATATCGATTCGTACCTTATTCCGGATGGTTGATGTAGATCCCCATTGAGCTTTTCCACTATCGCTTGTATTAGAAATTTGCTTCCTCAACATTCAACAAACAAGACACGCATGCTATATATAATTATGTTAGACCTACTCTAGCATATATAATCAATAATATATAAGCATTTAAAATCATCCATGGATCAAATACTCATTTAAATACACATTATTGGACAGGAAAAGATATTTCTATTGATATAAAATAGAGATTACAATAGTGACAACCTTTGTCGGTACGTCTGCGAATCGGAGAAACGGAGTCCCCCACTTGAGACTCCACCACTTCAATCCTCCATATCTTGATAGAAAGCTCATAAGAAAAAGGAAATCTTGGGAATAAAGAAAAGTTATCCAAGGGACAAACAAATGCAGACTCAAGTATAAGCTCCAGAAACAATGGACAATAGTTTTCTTGCTCTTCAATTCCTCCCCCTTCAATGTATCCAAAGGGTTCCTTATATAGCTCTTCAATGGGGTAATGGAGGGTCAAATTATAGCGATCTCAAGACATATGGAAGGCCAAGAGACAAGTGAATCAGATCCACATAAAGGAAAACTCCAAAATAATTTGGCCTTTTGCACACATCCCGATGTACGTGGGTTTAAGGGTCAAATCCACGTATATACGCGAGAAAGGGATTAAAAGTCACGTATGAAAATTATTTCATGTTTTTATGGATGATATTGGAAACATCAAAGGTATAAAAATGGTCCATGGGGTCAAAAGAGTCTACATAGGGACAGGGAAGGCCATAAAAGTGTGATCCACCATGTGTGGTAAAATAAGCTGTAACAGATGCCCCCTAATGTGTGAGGTTAAAGGGGTCATACGATGGCCAAAATACATTATAAGTCCATCCCTAAAGTGGAGTGATGAATAACCCAGTGGAAGAACCATCCATCCAATCATTACAATACAATAATCAAACTCTACACATAACTACATGTAGATGTAGCAGTCCTGGATACATAAGAGTACAATGGCCATGAATAAACATGATACAAAATATGAAATGTGTGGTCATCGCCACGTATAATATAGATATATCAGAATATCCATGATGAAGATATACGAAGGATCATGATATCCATGAAAGCTGAAGATATATAATGGATGAAGATCTCCAAAATGGCTGGAAATATCTGACATATACTAGAATCAAGTCACGAGAGCTGAAATCTCATGAACACTGGTACAATCAAGGAGGTAGCATATAAGAGATGCCACCAATCTAGAAGGTCTTCTACATAAACCCCTACGAGTACATGTCCTACTATGTGAATAAAGGTGTCGAGGTCAAACATAGTAGTACATCGTCTAATTACCTGTCATTGATCTATACCGTTAACAGACGCGAGATCACCCACCGATAATGAAAATGGGAATCAAGGTACTAGAGTGAAAACTAACAATTGTGAATAAATGTGTTGAGGTCGAACACTTGATAGAATCCATCGATCAGGGGACATTGATGTATTCCCAAAACTATCGATGGAGAGAGAACCTGCCACTGATGATTGCAAATCTCAAGGCACTCAAAAATGACTCTAGATTCCTATCCCAGAATAAATGATCTGAAGTCGATGGGATGAAATATGGTGGAAGGAGGGAATTAATGCATCCCCCATCATCCAACACGAGGTACTTAGCAAAGATATATAATGTGGAAGGACTCGATCATAATGTGCACGAACCAGTAACTGTACTGGGAATAGCTGACATGCAAAGTCAAGATAACTAAGGAATGGACGAATCAGGTTTCAACTTCCTTTGAACAAGAGCATAAAGGTGAATGGTGATTGAATGCAGGAAACATAAACTCAATATACAAAGCTGGGACATCTCTGCAACACAAGAGGCATCGATAGAGGATCCATAGGGACTAGAAGCTTAACCAATCAGTGGAGATAAACTCAGAGAAACGAGTACAACTCCTATAGTCAAACTATTAACCCAACCAATGGATGTGATATACAGTGCTCTATTTGAAGGTGACACAACTCAACTTCTGCCAAAGATAACATCTTTTCTTGTCTGGTTTTTTGTTTTTTTTTTTCTTCTTTTGGACTTTTTCAAATATTTTGAAAAGCTTGAAAAAGAATAAAAGTGATTTATAGTTACAGACTAGGAGGAGATGAGTTTCAATGGGAAAAAAAACTAGTTCCAAGTAGACAAGATCAGTCTATATGGCTGATAATCAAAGTTAGGGAAGATGGCATAAGGCTCAATGAGGCAGGAAAAACTCATGATAATGCAATTACAACTTGACATAAGGGAGTCCTAGGGAAATGGCTAGCATAAAGTTGAAGAGGAGTATGAAGCTCTTGGTCAAGGACATGGTGAGACTAAAAGGGACTCCCAGACCTAAGAGAGGACACATATCATGGGTACCAAATAAAAAAGGGAGCTAACTAGGACACCCATGTATAGGAAAGTTCTACCATTCACATAGTAGCACTTCTAACAACAGCATGAAGGTTATGTGATACCATGGAATGGGTTCGTACCTAAGGTTAAGATGGAACAGTCATAAGGAAATGCATAAGTGCAAGCAGATGTGAAATCCTAACCTATATTCCAGTTCAGACATAATACCTATGATAGGAACAAATGGGTCAAAACCTTAGAGAGAGTGTATAAAAAATGGACCCTACATGACAACCATATTAGTCCAAAACAACCCAAAATAGTCAATAAATAATCCAAACTGTAAAGAAAAGGGAGGAATGATCATGACAACTACACCCAAAGGAAACAATGCGGTGAATCATGGGACATAAAAAGGAAAGTAAGGTGTAGACCCAACTTTCATGCACCCACTACCACCCTCATGAGGGTGACCACCGGTGTAAATACTGAGAGAAGGGATTCAACATCCTCCACAAATGGAGTAGAGGGCCTAATGTGACCACTCCCAAATCTATGAGCACAGTAAGGGGTTGTGATGCCCCCAATTCTGACACCAGGGTCCGCACTAGGACCAAGGACGACTGATAGGATACCAAGCATGTCAAAAATAAAAGGACTTGAACTCAAGAGAGCATAAATATACTCAAGTAACTATGATCCCAAAGGCCAACTAGCGCACAAAGAGCACACTCCTAAGAAAATCTACAACCAAAATACAAGAAAACCAAGGGGAGGATATGTGAGCTCCCAAATGTAGCGGGTATTTCTCACCTAGAAGAGGATTTAAACTCCCATACACTACAAGTGAAGGTATGTAACCAATTATAGTGGCCCTTAGCTTCAACACACAAAGCAACTGTGCTATCCGACCTCTACCTGGCTAGGACACTCACAGAATAACCTCTGTAAGTACCCGCTATGATACCTAGGTAAGGCAACTAAGGTCACCTCAATATAACCAATGCTCAGGCAGATAGTCACAGGCGGAATAGACCGTATGGGAAGGGTACCAAAGCCTGAAACTCTTGAAAGAGCCCCCATATATGAATACAATCCTGGAAATATCTCTAGTGCTACTTAGTTACGACCAGGGGTCATCCCAATCATTAACCTCTCACACTGCCTCGTGCTTAACTCCCTTGTAAGAGGAGGATCCTGAAAAACACTAATTATACCAAGGAATTTCACACTCTCACCTGGATAGAGACATACATGTTGCGTTTAGTGGTATTGGAGAATTTACTCACAATGAACTATTCCAAGACCCTAAAACCTAATCTTGTTGGTGCACCCTATAAAAGAAAAGAGTGTAATTCATTTTATTATGTGTTGATTTTAATTGGCTGTAATTACTCAAAGGGAAATGGCCATGCAACTAATGATATGAAGACTCAACAGTGAAATAAAAGTGTACACCTAACAAGCATTGCCAAGTGCAATCTTGTAGAATGAAAAATAGGGTATGCCTCTACATGAGATGCATAAATATATATTCCTTTCCGAATGCCAATGCAATCCTTCCTATATGAAATCCTAAATAAAACTCTCACCCAAGCAATCCAATGCAAGTACCTCCTCAAATCCATATGTAAAAAATGCAACTACCTTGTATTTTTCAATATAAAAGAATGAAAAATGCAATAAAAGTCATCTAAAACTCTCAGTCTCTGCAACAAGTATAAAACACAAGCCCAGCAAAATACCGAGACAAAAAAGAGTAATGCACTAATGGAATAACAAAAAGGATAAATGACTAAAACTACTTTCAAATAAAAATCAATGAAAAAGCGGTCTCTAGTCACAAAAGAAGCATCCAATAGACAACATCAGACCCAAGGAAGACAAAACTACACTCACAACCCACCCAACAACTTACCACAACATGAAACTTACCAAAAGGGAGGATGTACATGATTGTTTAAAGAACAGCTACATATATACGCGACTTTTGGCCAAAAAGTTGCATGTATACACAGACTTTGGCCAAAAACCTATGTGTATACGTCAATTTTGGCAAAAAACCTGCGTATACAAAGAAGACAGTGGTAAAAAGCAGGTGAAGGGTCAAACCAATAAAGCGGAGTGTCAATGGATGAACATACTATAAAATGCAACACATAAACAAGGAGAAACAAAGAGCAAGTCAAGAATATCAAGCACATTGTGCCCCCAAACCCCAAAAGAAAAACAAGGAACGTCCCCAGTGGAGTCACCAATTCTGTTACATAGAGAAATTCCTATGGCTTGGGGTACCACAACAGACAAATTAACTGCAAAAATCAATCCTTTCCTATATGCAAGAGAAACCAAACATCTAACACTAAAATATCTCAATTCGTACTTTATTCCAGATAGTTGATGTAGATCCACGTTGAGCTTTTCCACTATTGCTTGTATTAGCAATTTGCTTCCTCAACATTCAACAAACAAGACAAGCATGCTATATATAATTGTGTTAGACCTACTCTATCATATATAATCAATAACATATAAGCATTTAAAAGCATCCATGGATCAAATACTCATTTAAATACACATTATTGGATAGGAAAAGATATTTCTATTGAAATAAAATAGATATTACAATAGTGACAAACTTTGTCGACACGTCTGCGAATTGAAGAAACTGAGTCCCCCACTTGGGCCTCCACCACTTCAATCCTCCATCTCTCGATAGCAAGCTCACAAGCAAAAGGAAAGATTGGGAATAACACAAAGTGTTCCAAGGGGCCAAGGGATGCAGACTCAAGTATAAGCTCCAGCAACAATGGACTATAGTTTTCTTGCTCTTCAATTCCTCCCCCTTCAATGTATCCAATGGGTTCCTTATATAGCTCTTCAATGGGGTAATGGAAGGTCTAATCCGATCGATCTCAAGGAATATGGAAGGACAAGAGACAAGTGACTCAGATCCACATCAAGGAAAACTCCAAAATGATTTGGCCTTTTGCACACATCCCAATGTACGTGGGTTTAAGGGTCAAATCCATGCATATACGCGAGAAAGGGATTAGAAGTCACGTATGGCAATTATTGCATGTTTTTAGGGATGATCTTGGAAACATCAAAGGTACAAAAATGGTCCATGGGGTCTAAAGAGTCTGCAGAGGGACAGGGAAGGCCATAAAAGTGTGATCCACCATGTGTGGTAAAATCAGCTGTAACATGCATAAATCCAAATTTATTCATACTTGAGGCTGAATGATAAGCTATATCACATAAATATGTCAAAAAGATGACAAAATGGATGTAAAAAAGTGTAATTTACCAGCCAAAAATGGTGACAAAACTAGGATCAATAGTTTCACTAGAATGATCTCTGATAGTGCTTGATGGTTGGGACAGATGTATGAGTGTCCCATGTTCCACAACTGATATATATACAATTCTCCCATGATTGCATTCTATGCTTCTGCTGCTGAGTTAGTGGTCTTAAAAAAAGGAAAGTACCAACAAAAATTTGCGCACATTTTCTTCCAACATCTAATATGTCTCCTTGTCTCCTCATGTAGGTACCAAGCCTTAGGAATAGGTCCAAGATCATGGAAAAACTGATGAGCCAAAATTTTTTGTTGTAACTTATCTGATTCTAATTGAAGTTCACACAACTCAATGTGGGTGTAGGGATTGGTCTCCCCCATGTAGACATATGATACTCTATTGGTGTGTGTAGACAACTTGAATATCAGAATTAATTCCAAACTAAGTCATGTTGGAGTCAGGAAGATCACCTTTATGTGTCTCCCACTAACTTGTGGGATTTCCTCTGAGCAATACATCTAGGAAATCCATGTGATATTCTTCTGCAATTGAAGAATTAATTTACTGTAAAACCTTGTCCAAAATATTGGTGTCGCTGTTTACATGTGTTTTTTTTAACTTCAACCCTGATCCAGTAGAATAAGTTAATAATTCCATAATGCATGGAAGAGAGTTTAGGTCACCCATTCTACCAGTTGTTCCATGTATCTTCATAATCACTATCAAATGAGTGAATTCTTCTCAAACTTATTGAACCGTTCATTTTTAGATTCACATAATACTCTGTCTTTCTAGTCACCAATGAGTAAATGTTATCCAAGAAATCCCTTTCCATATTTCCTTACACTAGATCGGTATATTGAGATCCTTGGTGGAGGTCTAAAGGTTATGTCACCTTCATTCCATCGGCTTCAACGATCATCATTCAATTATTTAAATTGATTAATAAACAATTTTCATAATCCTAATCAATACCTAATAATGTTGGGTAAGGATCAATTCCTCTCACGATATTGATTAGTTCAAAATCCATGGTGGTCTTGATTCCTCCCAGATCAAATTCAACATTCTCCAATTGGTCAATCAAGAAAATGAAATATTGGTTATCCATTCTCATTTGAATGAGAAAACAGAATAGAGGCGAGCTCCCTAGTTCCTCTTAGAATTTTTGTGGAAGTATGTCCAAGTCATACCCCAAATATAACATCACATTCTTTATTTCATATCCATGTAGTTGTGCATCTAATCAAAATTATCGGTGAGTGGTTTTCCTTATTTTCTATAGTACCATGTGAATATTTATTTTTGGTAGTGGGGAATATATTTATGTATCATCTTCCATAACATCATATATCCCGTAGAGTGTTTTATGCAATCTATGGGTGGAACCTTGATCGTCTAATATATCCTTTAGTAGTCAAAACCACATAGAAACATGGTACCTTACCTTTTCAACATCAAAATATGGTGTATCATTTCTTTCTGTACTCACAAGAAGATACTGCCTCATCCCTAGAAAGAGGGGTTGGAATTTTTCTAAACATCTTGGTTGCTCCATTGTTGGTCTACTTTTGGTTTACCCAGGTCTAGATCCTTTGTTTGTGAACAAAATCCAAGATATCATCCCAACAGAGAAGAAATGCATTGGCAACACCTACGATGCAGATGAAGTCTCACCTGAGATATCTCATGGGAACTTCCAGATCTAGGTTTCTGCAGTTAGTGAGGGGGATTTCCTTATCATACTCTTATGAAGTCACTCGACCGAAACCTAGGAATTACACTTCTATTCTCATATATTCATTAAAGATGATAACTTCATATCCATTGACATTTATAATAGAATATAACTAAAGCATTAACACATATTAACTAACATTCCATATGATCATGTGAATAGATGTGCGACACACACATATATAAGTTCTTTCACAATAGATTATGCTTGCCATATTCAGATCATCTCATTCACAACAATTATGCATTCGACAGAAGAAAAAAAAATCATACACACATAGAGACAAGATGTGACATGGAAACCCATCTAGGAAAAACCACAAAGGTTATCTTCATATGGAATGAAAATTGGTTTGGAACCTTTGGTCTACGCACTCAACTTGCAGACTCTTCTTTGGATATTCTATATAATTCATACATTCTTCTCTCATATCATGCTCTCTAGTTTTGGTCTTATTCTCTTCTCTCTTCTCTGAATGGACGCTAATTATCCACTTCTTTTTTCCTTTCAAAATCCACTCAAGAACCACCCACACATAGCTTAGATTGATGCTTTTATAAACTTTTCTACTTTTAAACTTCTTGAATTCAACCATTGACTAACTCTAAACTGTTAATCGATATGATTTATTTCTATTTTAATACATCTCTTTACATCTAAAAATATGCACTATAGGTCCAAATTACAATCATGCTTTGTTACTAAAATAAATATTTCATTCTAACTAATTATTTACCCAAATTAAGTCAAACTATGCTTTTCGACTTTTTTTATACCTCTTCCGTCGAGGCTCCATTTGTCGCGGTATTTGATTACCTTGCAACTAGAATCTTCATATTTCTGATCATTATTCTATCTAAATTTTCTAGGGTCGACTGGCCCCCAACACTCACTTGTGGCTTTTCCCTAGCCACATTAGTCTGAAATATATGTTAGTGTGACCTTACTCTGAAAATCCTGAAATATTTTCACAACTTGTTTAGTTTCTTGTCACACTTCTTCCTCCACTGTATTCAATTTTTCTAAATGTCATAATTCATGTTTTCTGAAGTTGTCAGTCCTATCAACCCAAGGCTTGTCACACATTTTCATAAATAGGTTGAAGAATACTTGTTACTTTTTCTGCCTTTGCTTGAAACTCTGCAACCTGGTCAATTTGTTTCCGTTATTAGGATCAAAATTTGGCTACTTACTTCTGTAATTTATTAATGTTTTTATCCTTTCCCATTTTCTCCATTGTTGGAATCTTCTCCAGTTCATTCTTCATATTGTTAAATTCTTCCTCCGCAGTATGCAACTACGCTATAACCTATTCCATCTCTTCGTCGTCGATCAAGGCTTCCCATGATTGTGAAACATGTTTGAACGCTTTAGAAAAGAGTTATTTTCACTCTCCAATATTTTTCATAACATTATTTTCTTCCTTTTGTAATTTCCCTTTTTAAATTTTTTACCTAAATGCCCAATTTTCCAAATTTTTCACAATTTTGACTCTTGACTAGTTTTAGTGTCTTGGTCTCCAGATCTGCCCAATTTCTCCCAAATATTTATATAAGGTGTATGAATGATATAATAAATTAATTATTATTTTCATGGGTGTATTATGGCCCTCCAATCACTTCTGAAAGTCTGTACTAAACTCTGAACAAGATAGATGATTTTACTGGCAATTTTGGGTTCAAATCCCCCCGGGGTAAGTGGTAGAAATGGATTCCCAAAGGTGTAGAAACCCAATAAAATTATTAAATTGAATAAAGGGATGTGTATATTACATTATCAAAGACTCATATGCATAACCAATCTACTTCCCATGGCTGTTATCACTTCTTTCAATCAGATATAAAAAAAACCTAGTTTTGGACCGTTGGGGAAATTAGGTGTAGTTTGCTCCAATTTCTATGAAATTCGAACCAATGGACACAAATTATAAGTTAATAAACGTGGAAGCCATAATATAATTTAATTAAATTCCATTCATTCATAAATCATCAATATTTTATACACCCATTCAAATCCATCAATATTACAAGAGTTTACAACAAGGTAGTGGGGAAATGGCATTGTTTCTTCATTATTGAGCAATAACACATGAGATTTCTTGGAATTTATACCTGAGATATTTCTGAAATTAAATATAAGATAATTTACATCAGAATAAAAAATACTAGATAAAGAGAATCTCCCTCAAAGAGATGAATAGCTCACCAAGTGCGCCTCACTCCATAGAGCTGAAATATGGTGAGAAAACTTGAGATGAAAGTAAGAAAAAGATGAACTTGATATGTCCATGATATTCTATGGCTTGCACCTTTAAATTATGACTCCATTTAATCTCATTTAAATACTTGAGTTTCCTCTCCAAACACCAATTAGGATGGGGATCTTTCACCCTTAAAATTGGCTAAGGCATGAACTAGTCATGCACTAGCTCTCTCTCTTCACAATAACAATTTTCACAAATGATAAAAGGGCCTTATCATGGCTCATCCCTGAATTTTATAAACATTATTTTTCTTCTAATTTTACAAATCCATCCATAAGACAAATCCAATTCTAATTTGTGTGGTTGTTCATGCTATGCCATGTGGCCTCTCTCTTCACCTTCCCTCTCCCAAATTCAAGTAGGAGCCTCTTGGCCTTCTCCAACTCCCATGAGCACCCTATAAGATGATTTATTCAAGCCTGGCATGTCATATATGCCAGATTTCATACTTTGTTTCTGACTTGTGTCATAATTATCATAGAATCTCCATCATTGGTGTCATAGATGGCATACATTTAAGGGGAATCTATCCAAGTGTCCATGAAACTCCCATTTGGCTCTTCCTCTCCCCATGTAAGTTACAATTCATCCCAAATTCAACCTATGAAGTATATGTACAAGTATATTAACCTTATAATCCATCCAAAAAAAATAGTCTTCCCGTAGATTTGAGATTGCAAGAGGAGGATGCCATTTAGCATAGGAATTCTAACTTGAGTGGGCCCCATAGTTTCCATGTGTCTCCATTCTCCATAGCCATTTAATTTTTCAATTAAATTAATTTAATTAAATCCATTAAATAAATATTTATTCCTTCTAATGTCTAAAAACCATTTATTAGCTCCCTTATTAACTTCCCAATGTTTCCACCCAACCTAGGGAACTAATAGGACTGATGGAATTTTCCTGCTATGTAATTATTTAAATGGGGACATTACACCTTCTTCCTCTCTTCCAATACTTCTGGTGGTGTACAGAGATTCATATTTGATTCCAAATACATGACTCTCTTGTGGAGGTCCTCGATGATCTCACCTAATATGAAGACTTTCTCTTCTGTGAACATTTCCAGTGTGATTCCTTCATCGGTAAAGTTGCTACAAGTTAGGGTGATTGTTGCTTCCAGTTTCTTCATGTTGACACAAAACCAGTCAATAGGGGTTCACTCTCCGTAAAAAAAAAAACCACCACAATCTTTCTGAGCACTGGCCTAGATAGGTTTTACACTGTTCGACAACACCTACAAAGCAGATGAAGTCTCACTTGAGATGTTCAAGGGAGAGTTATCGAAACCAAGTGTCCACAGTATGAAGGAGGACCGTGTGTCTACTTATTGACTCAGCGCAACATTGTTCACCACATCTAATTATTCATATTATGCATTAATAGAATCATATCATCATTCAGTGAATCATATCAACATACTTAGATCACAACAGATACATCGGATCTCATAGTACAACACCATTCATAGCATAGAAACATCGCATCATTCACAGCTGCACATTGGATTCACATTTGGATCGCAGAAAATAGGAAAACAGGAAGATAGAAAAAGACACAATGGTTCTACTTAATCTGTGTCATATCATATTAACCTTCGCAATAGAACACATATTCTCCAAAACAGATCTTCAACTCACATACACATATCCAAATAGCTCCAAGAAGGAAAACCTAAGTCGAAGCAAAACTTCATAAGTTAAGAAGAATTTTTTTTTAAGACCTAACACTTGCAATTCTACATCTATTTATAGGCTTGCACCTTTACATTGGTGGTCCACTTAACAAAATTCCTAACTACTTCTTAACATAATCTACAAAATAGTGACCAGACCAAAATACATAAAATATTGTAAATCCGACTTGCACGGCATATTTGACCTTGAGCAGCATCTGCGATGATGCATAACTAACTTAACCCAATACTACTTTCCAAAATTCCCCCAACAAAATCTTATAACTCGCCCTCGAGCCACGTCAGCTTGAAATAGTGTATCCATTGATCTTCACCTTGAAGTCCTCGTAATCTCTCAGCTTTCTGTCTCTTCATGCTCTAATGAGTGCTCGGTGATCTTTGTTGTGACATATTTTTTTCCTACCTGAACTTCTTGTAGCACCAAAAATTCCTTTATCAAGAGGTGTGTACCAATATCTTGAAATGTATCTAACTATGTTGTGCGCCTCTGGTAACGATTCCTGGCCTTTGCAACCCGTTGTTGCAAGTTCTTCAGTTTTGCAGCCTTTGTGATATGTATGATTGGGGGAATCACTTTAAGCAATGTATTTAACGTTTAGAATTGCCCCTAGTCCTCCTGCAACTCTGTGGTCATTTTCTCCAACTGTGTGTCCCAAACTACACTACCCCAAAATTGTGTAGTCGCCTCAGTTACTTTCTTTGTTTCTTGCTCCATTTCCTCTAGCTATGTTGCGAAGTCCTCAATGGATCTTTTCTTCTCTGGAAATTTCTCTAGCAGTGTGTTTGGATGTACTAGGTCCTATAAGTACACATTATCAACATAATAAAATAATAAAATAATATTTATTAATTTTGAAGGAAGAAAAGAAAAAAACTACTTTTTTGTTTGTATTTTCGACACATCTCCCTGTGTTTTTACTCAAATTTCAATCAGGAGAGCTTGTTGGATGTGGAACTAAATTCCACATCCAACGAGTACCCACTTGGCATACTTTTGACGGACCCCGCTACCCCAAAAACAAGAAATATCTGGAAAAATGTGATGATGATGTCATCATCATGTTTTTTTGAGGTATTTCTTGTTTTTGGGGTAGAGGGGTCTGTCAAAAGTATGCCGAGTGGGTACTCATTGGATGCGGAATTTAATTTCGCATCCAACGAGCTCTTCCAATCGAAATTTGAGTAAAAACACGGGGAGATATGTCGGAAATACAAACAAAAAAGTAGTTTTTTTTTATGATACCTATCCCCAAATTTATATTAAAAAAATGTTTAAGACCTATACGGTATTCCAAATTTAAATCAATTTCATTGGCTAACACATGATGACATCGAATTTGAGTTAAAGTTAAAGGGCCCATTTTGAGTTGAAATTTCCTCTAATGTTTCTCTAAGCGGAATCTACTTTCCTAGAGTTTCACTTTCTCCACTATCAGATGGTCTTGCTCCTTTTTTAGCTCCTCAATTTCATTGGCATTCTCCTAGATCAGTCGCTTGTGCTCCTTCTTTAATGCCTCAATATCTCATCATGCATCAGCCTCTTTCTCTTATGACCTCACACAGTGGTCTTCGATTACTTGCTCCCTGTCCTCCAACTCCCCATTAGAGCCCCTCTACATGTGCACCAATGTCTGTGTCGACATCGCATTGATGTCCACTGATAGATCCTACAATTGTTGAAGTGAGGAATTGAGGTCCTGATCCGAAAACAATATCTTTGCTACTCTATGATGTTAACATGAATTGCATAAAGAGCATGAATGAAGCTCACAAATCCATAAGAAGAGAACCAAATAGCATAGACAATAAGCACATAAAGACAACAAGTTGATAACGGAGTTCATCTAGGATGGACTACGTTTCGAGGCCTGCTTCTCAATAGGATGGCTGATCTATAATCTTAGCATGAAGGAAAAATACATGGAAATGATACAATGATACCTTGGTGACAATGGTCAGGAAGAGAACCGCTGCCCAAAACACAACAAGACTGCTTCCAGCAACTCCGAAGCCTGAAGACGGTGTAAAACGAGTATAAACAATCGTACCTTCCTCCTGCAGAGCTATGCAATCTCCCTTCTCTCCTTTAGCTACAAAGTCTCCACTCCAAAGCATGAGAGTAAAATGGAGAATAAGAGGGTTTATATAGCTTGAGAAGACCCCCTTCACATGTTTCTCATGAATTCTCAGTTACAACAAATTTTCCTAACTGGGCATATGGTTGAAAACCTCCAAGTTGGTTGGTTAGGATCTTAAATTATGTAGTTGTTCCCCTTTTAATATTCCAACCATATAGTTGGTTATAGTTTAAAACTATACCAAGTATAGGTTAAACTCATTACATATGTTATAATGTTTTAAAAACCCACTTTTAAAAGCCATAACCAATGTTTTAAATAGCACATGTGGTAAAAAACCATGACCAAAATTTTTGAACCCACTTTAAAGCCATAACCAAAGTTTTTAACAAAAAGCACATGTGGTAAGGGCGTGTCCCACGCGGTGGCTCCTCCATACGCTACATGTGAAATACATGTGTCATGTGTTAAGGCGCGTTGAATGGGGTGGCATGTAATCCATTTGAAAACATGTGACCTTGTGTTAAAGAGTGGCGACATAAATCCATGGGTCGGGTCTTAGCCCCAACCCTTTCTTTGCCCATTCAAACGTAGGTTCCAATTTAAAAGGATTGTTTCCCATTATGTGACTAAACAACACGTGGTGGCCTATTGGCTAAAACATTGTGCAACCAAACCGGAGGTCACGGGGTCGAACCCCGTGGAGGCACATTATTTTGCATGTGACCATCTTGGCCAATTCGAGCCTGCCATGTGGCAGGCATCGATTGGTCCAACTCATTGGCCAGTTGTTGGCCATCTCAGTTGAGTCATCTACCACATCATCGAGCCGTACTTCCATGTCCCCATCCATACTCCCATTCAGCCATATGCCAGCTTGGATTCGTACTGCCATGTGTCACCTTGTGATTGGTCCGTACTGTACGGATGCCATGTGTCATCCTCTGAGTGATGCCACATGTCGTCCTTTGGTTGGTCCGTAAACCTGCCATGTCATCTTGTCCATACCGTATGGATTCCATGTGTCACCCTATCAGTGGTGCGACATCATCATGTTTGTACAGTACGAATGCCATGTGTCACCTTGTCAGTGGTGCCGCGTGGCACCTCCATTTTGCAAAATTTTCTTGTTTCATCAATACAACAGAATGTGATAAATTTCTCATACGAAGTCCATTTGAGGTGAAATGAATGCCATTGGAATTGTCTTGATGATCTCTTTGATCTGATGCTAGTTTTTCTGAGACTAGAGGACTTCAAAACAAATTCCTTCTTGGATCCTCCAGGATCATTCCTCCCCACTAAGAAGCTTTTGGCCTCCAAAATCCTTTACTAATCAACAGATAGGTGAGGGAATTGCTCCCTCACTTTCTCCTTCTCGATCCACTTGGATTTTCTTGGATGAGTGCCCTTGATGCCCACTCGAAGATAATCAACATCACCTCTGTGAGAAGTCCTTGTCCTTTTGTCCAAGATGACATCTTCCTTTAGCTCATCCATGTACTCAGGAGAAAATTCATCAATTGATGGCAATGAGACATTCTCCCTTTCATCCATGATCATGGGAGGCTCATAGAGTTTCAATTTCTCCACATTCACCACTGAGTAGATATTCATGTATGGCGGTAGGTCTTAGTGAAATTCATTCATCCAAATCTTCTCCAAGATGGTGAAGGGACCATATCTGATGGGCTTGAGCTTCTTGCCTTCTTCGTTAATCCTCTCCTTGCTGATGTGAAGCCACACTTGATCTCCCACCTGAAACTGATGATAAACTCTATGCTTGTCATGGCGAGCCTTGTACTGGGATTGACTCTTCTCCAACTTCTCTTGCACTGCTTGATGTACCTGTTGAACTCTCTGAATGAACCTGCGGGATTTGTCTTCATCCTTGAAAGCGCTTGAATCAACCTCTCTCCCATAATTCAAGTCCAATGGAGTCTTTGGCAAGTACCCAAAGCATGTCTCAAATGGCGAGCTCTAAGTTGAAGAATGCATAGACCTGTTGTAGGCATGCTGCACATACTGGATCTGCTCATCCCATAACTTAGGATGCTTGTTGCAATAACCTCGAAGAAAATGAACAACTGTCATGTTGAATACCTCTGTTTGTCCGTTGATATGTGGATGGAAAGCAGTGCTCCTCTTTATCTTGGTGTCCATCATACACCATAACTTTTTCCAAAACTCTCCAAGAAATCAGGAGTCCCGATCCGAGATAATGGACGTAGGAAGTCCAAAGTGAACCCATACATGCTGAAAGAAAAGAGAAGCATCCTGCTCTGCAGTGACCTAATTTTTACATGGCATAAGAATACACATCTTGCTAAACCTATCCATGACCACATACAAGTATTCATGACCCCTCCTAGACATAGGAAAACCCCCCACAAAATCCATGGAAATGCTTTCCCAAGGATGGGAAGGAACAAGAAGTGGTGAGTACAGCCCCAATTTTCTATTATTGGGCTTACACGTAGAGCACATCACACACCCCTTTACATATTTTGTTACAATGTCTTTTATGCGAGGCCAATACACAACTCTTTGCAAATGAGCCACAGTATTACCTACCCCAAAATGCCCTGATACAAGAGAATTATGAGCTTCTCATATTACATGGACTCTTTCACTGATAGGAACACATAACTTGCCCAAATGATAGAGCAACTTTCCTTGCAAATAGTATTCTTCCACCTATGTGCCATTGGTTAGCTTCTCATAAATCTCCTTGAAATCATCATTAGTAGCATACTGCTCAATATAACTTTCATGGGACAAAGAATCATTTTTCAAAACAATAGATGCAACAATAGGAGGTCTAGAGAGCATATCTGCCACTTTGTTACTAGTACCTCTCTTGTACTTGATCCCTAGATGGAATTGTTGAAGGAATCCCATCCACCTGAAATGACGAGCTTGTTGGAGCTTAGTCTGGGACTAGAGATAATACAAGGGCTGATGATCGGTATGGATGATTGTCTCCTTACCCATCAAGTAGTGTTTCCACTTCTTGACACTCTGAACCAAAGCATACAACTCTTTGTCATAGGTGGGGTAGTTGATCACTGCTTGAGTAAAAGTCTCTGAATGGTAGCAAATAGGATTGTGGTGCTGCATCAATACTTCCCCCATGGAATATCCACTGGAATCTATCTCTATCTCAAATGGCTGCTGCAAATTAGGCAAGGCTAGGACTGGGGCGGTGCTGATCTTTCCCTTCAATGTGTCGAAGGATTTCTACTGCTTACCTCCCCACTGAAAGGATTTCTTCACACTTGTTAAGGCATGCAAAGGAGATGCTATGTATGAGAAGTTCTAAATGAACCTCCTCCAATATTGAACAACTCCTAAAAAGATTCTCACTTCAGTAGTGTTAGCAGGCTTAGGCCAATTGACAATTACATCAACTTTTGAAGGATCAATTTTTAAATTTCCACCTCCTACAATATGACCCATGTAAACTAATGAAGTTTTTCCAAATACACACTTTGACAATTTTACATACAATTTCTCCTTTTTCAAAGTATCTAATACTTGCTTTACATGCCCCACATGTGCTTCCCAAGTTTTACTAAAGACCAATATATCATCTAGATAAACAATGACAAAATCATCTAAGAATGGCTGGAAAACATCATTCATTACCTGCATAAAGGTTGCAGGTGAATTGAAAAGCCCAAAGGGCATCACCAACCACTCAAATAGACCTTGCTTGGTCTTGAAGGCCATCTTCCACACATCTCTTTCTGCAATTCTGATCCGGTGGTAGCCACTGTGCAAATCCAACTTGGTAAAGAACACAACATCTTTCAACTGGTCAAGCAAGTCATCTCTGCAAGGAAGCGGGTATCAATTCTTGATCGTGATCTTGTTGAGAGCCCGATAGTCAACACACATCCTCCATGTGCCATATTTCTTCATCACCAACACAATCGACGAACCACATGGAGAGGAGCTGGGTCTGATCACTCCTTGGTCCAACAAGTCTTGAACTTGCTTCTTAATCTCTGCCATTTCAACTGCAGACAACCTATACATGCCCACATTAGGAAGAGGGGCATCCTGCTGGAGATGAATCTCATGTTGAATCTCCCTTTTGGGAGGCAAACCTGTAGGTTCCTGAAATATTTCATCATAGTTAGCCACAATATCAATCATAGCCTTTTTATGAGAAGGATCACAACCTTTGAAAGCATCGGATGCCTCAGCATCTTTTGCTCTCACAACCATGAGCATGTATCTCGTATTAGCATTGATGAGCCACTTCATCTGTCCTGCACTAACAAGAGTGGTGTTATCCTTCATACTGTGAGCTCTCACAATGTACTCCGCCCCATTTTTGGTGAGATGGTACTTGTTCTCATGACAAAAGAATACTGCTTTTCGATCATACAAGTATGGGATTCCCAATATGATACCATAGATGTCAAGAGGAACAAAATCTAAGTCCACCTCATCGATCAACTTTGAAGCAATAGCAAAACTTAACCTGCATTGCTTAGTCACCTGTAGCTTAGCATTATGACATACCCATCCAAGAGGATAAGGCTTGGGGTGAGGTTTAGTCTATATGCCCAACTTCTTAACAACTGATTCTGAGATCAAATTTACTTGAGAACCCGGATCAAATAATGTTTCAATATTTGTATGCTTAGACACAACTCTGATGTGAAACAACTCACTTCTTCTTTTATCATTTTCTTTAGAAACATGAGTAGAAATTGAACCAGTATGAGGAGTTTTGTTACCTTGCATTCCCACAGCTATAATCATGGTTTCGTCACCTGAGTCAGAACCCAAATCTCGTTGCGCTGTTACAACGGTATTTTTCTTCTTTTTGCCTCCATAATTCTTTGGCCTCTGTTCAGGATGCAACTTCCAACAACTTTCTTCATCATGCCCATCAATGTCACAATGTTTGCAATGGAGCTTTCATCCTTCCTTCTTGGCAGTAGTTGTCTTCTTGCTCTTGTCTTTCTTTTTGGACTTGTGGTTGTTGTTGGGATTGAAAGGCTTCTTCGAATGGTCTTCTTGCAAATGCTTCCCCCTGCTCTCAAGATGAGTAGCATGAACACTTGCTTCATCCACACTAGTAGGATTCAACAACAGCAAAGTATGGCGTAGATAATGATGAAGAGCACCAATGTACTTCAAAAGAGTGTCAGGAGAATCTAAAGAAATATTCAACTCTAGAGCTTTCTTTCTAAATTCTTCAGTAAAATTATGAACACTCTGACCCTTTACTTGTCTAAAACTTTTCCAATCCATCATAGCCTTTTGAACATAACCCAACGGATAAAATTGCTTACGTAAAGCAGAAATGAAAGCAGACCACGATGAGAGAAGATTACCCATTTGTTTGCTACCTTGCTGAAGCTTACTTTCCCACCATACAAGTACGGTGCCTGTCATCCGAAGTGAAGCCAACTGAATCTTCACATATTCTTCTTTGGTCTACTGGACTCGGAAATAGACATCAATTTTCCTTATCCAATTGTTCAACTTCTCTGCATTCGCTTCCCCATTGAACATGGGAAAATCAAACTTCACATCGAGCTTCAATAAGGGATTCTTTTGAGGCTCTTTGTGAGGAACCTTGGAATGCTGAGAATGAGATGAGCAAGAAGCACTTGAACTTGTGCTTGAAGCTGAAGGTGAAGAGGGAGGCTCAGGAGGCTCTTCGCCACCTCCTCCTTGGTTAACTGAAGTGTTGCCTTTGTTCTTCACTTATTTGTCTTCCTTCTTTACTTCACTGCCTTTTTTCTTTCTTTTTCCATGTGTTCTTCATAGTCTGCAAACAAATTGTCTACCTTGTCGGCCATCATGTAGAAGACCTTGTGAAAGTTTGCCTCCATCTCGATGCGGGCATCATTAGCATCCATCTTCCTCCTTCGGTGTGCACATACGATCTCGGAATTGTAAGTCTCTAATGTACCCTCACCAGCTTGCAGTTTATCCCTCGTGAGCATCCACACTCACAATCCAACGTCAAATAGTTTGGATTTGATACACAATGATCCGAAAACAAGATCTTTGCTACTCTATGACATTAACATGAATTGCATAAATAGAATGAATGAAGCTCACAAATCCATAAGAAGAGAACCAAACAACATAGACAATACGCACATAAAGATAACAAGTTGATAATGGAGTTCGTCCAGGATGGACTACGTCTCTAGGCCTGGCTCTCAATAGGAGGGCCGATCTATAATCTCAGCATGAAGGAAAAATACATGGCAATGATACAATGATACCTTGGCAACAATGGTCAAGAAGAGAACCGCTACCCAAAATACAACAAGACTACTTCCAGCAGCTCCGAATCCTGAAGACAGTGTAAAACGAGTATAAACACTCGTACCTTCCTCCTGCAGAGATACGCAATCTCCCTTTTCTCCTTTAGCTACAAAGTCTCCACTCCAAAGCATGAGAGGAAAATGGAGAATAAGAGGGTTTATATAGCTTGAGAAGACCCCCTTCACATGTTTCTCATGAATTCTCAGTTACAACAAATTTGCCTAATTGGGCATATGGTTGAAAACCTCCAAGTTGGTTGGTTAGGCTCTTAAATTATGTAGTTGTTCCCCTTTTAATATTCCAACCATATAGTTTGTTATAGTTTAAAACTATACCAAGTATAGGTTAAACTCATTACATATGTTATAATGTTTTAAAAACCCACTTTTAAAAGCCATAACCAACGTTTTAAATAGCACATGTGGTAAAAAACCATGACCAAATTTTTCGAACCCACTTTAAATCCATAACCAAAGTTTTTAACAAAAAGCACATGTGGTAAGGGCGCGTCCCACGTGGCGGCTCCTCCATGCGATACATGCGAAATACATGTCTCATGTGTTAAGTCACATTGAATGGGGTGGCATGTAATCCATTTGAAAACATGTGACCATGTGTTAAAGAGTGGCAACATAAATCCATGGGTCAGGGCTTAGCCCCGGCCCTTTCTTTGCCCGTTCAAACATAGGTTCCAATTTAAAAGGATTGTTTCCCATTCCGTGACTAAACAACACGTGGTGGCTTGTTGGCTAAAATGTTTTCCAACCAAACCAGATGTCATGGGGTCAAACCCCGTGGAAGCACATTATTTTGCATGTGACCATCTTGGCCAATTCGGGCCTGCCACGTGGCAGGCACCAATTGGTCCAACTCATTGGCCAGTTTTCGGCCAGCTCAGCTGAGTCATCTGCCACGTCATCAAGCCATACTGCCATGTCACCATCTGTACACCCAGTCATCCATATGCCAGCTTGGATTCATACTACCACGTGTCACCTTGTGATTGGTCCGTACTGTACGGATGCCACGTGTCATCCTCTAAGTGATTCCATGTGTCATCCTTTGGTTAGTTCGTACACCTTCCATGTCATATTTTCCATACCATACGGATGCCACATGTCACCCTGTTAGTGATTCCATGTCATCATGTTTATACAATATGGATGCCACGTGTCACCATGTCAGTGGTGCCACGTGGCACCTCCATTTTGCCAAATTTGCATGTTTCATCAATACAACAGAACACAATAACTTTCTCATATGGAGTCCGTTTGAGGTGAAATGAATGCCATTGGTATCGTCTCGACGAGCTCTTCGATCTGATGCTAGTTTTGATGAGACTAGAGGACTTCAAAAATTTTGCCTTCTTGGATCCTCTTGGATCAGGTCCTCACTCTTTGTCTCGATTACATGCAATGGAATTTGCACATTTTGAATTTGTGTCCCAGTGCTAATCGAGCCAACCTTTTGCACAGTGGTTTCCTCTGGTACCTTATTTAAAACTGCATCAATTCAAGATTCAAGGCGAGTTTTTATCTCACCAAATCCATCTGTCGCTTGCTTCTTCGTGTTCTCTTGCGACATTAGGCACTGTTGTAATAGCCGCAATGATACGGATCACTTTCTCTTTAGTTATTGGCATGTTGCTTCTAGTTACACCCCAATATTGCCTCTTATTCATACAAAAGTCCTCAAAATTATTCTCTACGTCTGAATCTATGGGAGTCCGCGTTGACACTTCATCAGAGTCACGACTTGTGATCACTCGGTGGGTTGGGAAGAGGATCCATCAGTGCATCAGCTGGTGGACCCATCGACACTTCCTCAATGCTAGCAGGTTTGTTCCATTCTTGAGGCCAATAAATAATAAAAGTCTCCATCTCCATGTCAAAAACCTTATATGTCGTGGGAAGCCATTGCTTATCATGGTCTCGTCGTGCCTGCACATGTCAAATGACATGAAACCCAATCGCAAACCAAACTACTCATTGGTATTTGACCACTACTTCTTCTATCATTCATAGAACCTTCACTGCTGTAGCTTGTAGTGCCTCCCGGTATATCTATTGCATAGTCCCTTAGTCGCTCTGCTTCCTTCATGTACCAGAGGTTTTGGTATCACTCTCCCTTATAAACCTTCACTGTGTCTACGTCCATCCCCTGATAATAATTGGCTCCATCCAAAATACCAACACAATCAAAATGAGTAACTTGGATCGCTGCCTCTCCTGGACTGCGAGTGCGTCATCCATCAACTGGTTCATTAAGAATAATGACCAGTTCATATTCACCCCTTGTGAACACTTATTTGCATAGGTCATGAGCCTCAAATTACATTGGTTGGGTCTGTTCATTCTGACAACCTTGCTATCCATAATTCTTGCTGCAATGTGAATCACTAACTCGTTTATATTGTCAACGTGGTATGCTTGTCCACCGCGGTGCGGGTTGTATATTTTCTTTAGTTGTGCAACCAACCTTTAGCCTTTTTCTTTCCCCTTAAAATACTGCGATAGGTCGAGCCCCTCCTTGGGTAGCCCCACGATCTCTGAAATAAGTGCCATAGTGACTTAGACCAGTTGGTCCAGCCACATAATCACTCCATGGAACCATGCAGGACCTTACCCTGCATGCTTTGTGGTGTTTTCCTTTGTAGTTTTGCGTTTCAATCCCAGCAGGACCTTCCCCTATCCTCTACCTTTTATCCTATCGAAACCTTGCTCTTCCCCTTGTACAACAACTCTCTTCCTCAACTTCCCTCATAGTCTCATCGAAAATTGCACCCATATACCCCTTACGTTCCCATTCATCTCTCCCATTTAGTCACGACATCCACAACCTTTGCACACTAGAGTTTTACTACTCTAGGTGCATTTTCAATATGCCCTTCTCACAAATAAGCATTTTAAATGACAACTGTAAAGACAATAAGAACCTACCTTTGGTTCCATTGAAGAATTACCATTCTTCTTCGATGTAATATTTGGTACTGTCGACGAAAAATTCAGTGATATATCAATCCAAGATACTATCCAAACAAATCTCAACAGCTCTTGATGCCTGATTGTCAAATTCTTGCACCTCCTTGATTAATTCAGGGGTCCAAGATGTCAATTCTCCTCCTTGAAAGTTTGTCTTCTTGTATGTGAACTCCGCCAACCACTCGTACAATATAATAGGAAAATCATAGAAAAAATACTTGTGATGACCGTCGTGTATGTAGTTCTCCAACCACTTGTCTGTGGTCAATCCCAAGTTCTGATTTTCTACTTCAGCAAACTCTTGCAACTTCTAGTCAAACCAACCTTGGATTTCTGGTCGCATTGGATTCCACATCCTCTCCTCTCAGTCACAACAAGGTATCAGCAACAGAACCATTTTTTGTCTCAACCCTCAACCAACAAAACACAGTCGACAAGATTCCCATCTGTCGACACTCAACTCGTCCCGACCTCCCTAAGCATCGACCCAGATGGGTTTTACCCCATCCAACAAGAAATGTATACTAGACATCACAAATTTCGTGAACAAATTGATCAATTTTGGGCTATAAAAATCAGAAGTTTTGTTAGAATGGAAGATTTATGGCATTTAGTTCAAAATGAGTCTATATACCCCCTAGATTGAGAATATTTCTGTTGATGTAATTGTAACTTCAGAATGTATTCACTTGTATTTCTTATCTATTGTAACCTGATATTTATTCTGGGATGTACTTGTGTCGTGTCATGCCCCGATGATCCTATCGAGAGGATCTATATTGTAAACAAGTCATGTCAAGTCATTGTGGGTAACCCTCCTATTGTCTAAGGGTTAAATTCCCTGCAGTTGCAGGGCACTAGGGTTATTAGACTCTCCTAGAGAGGTCAGCCCTAGTAGGGTTTTATTCATGTCAGGATTAGTATAAATAGAGAGCTAGACTCTCTATTTAGGAAACATCTCACACACACTCAAGTGTAGTGCATAGTTGAGGAAGGAGAAGACACTGGGGCTAGATAGAAAGAAGGTTACTGCTGTCGAGCGATCACTTACTGTTTTGGTTTTTACTTTGGTGCTAATTCTATCTCTGAGGAAGTTGCAAGGTTTTATCCATTTATGGTTTCCCCGAGGAAAAACACTGTGTTCATTGTCTCTTGTGTTTGATTGTTATGCTTGTTGTTCTCTCAGTTAAAGATCCTAATGTTATGCTAGCTTAATGTTAAAAATCTAACATGGTATCAGAGCTACCCTGAGAAGAAGACACGGTGCAGCTATGGGAACTAGGGCTTCCTACTTTGTGGATCTATCTCCATAGATTTTCAGCAAAATAAGGTTTGAATAACTCTCCTCCCTAGGGTGCATCTTTCTATTGAAGCATAATCCAATTCTGAGGTTTTTCAGTTTTGGACCTGACACTACTGCTGAAAATTAGGGTTTTTCACAGAAGAGGAATTTTTCAGTGAACCTAGGCCTGGATTGATCTCCTCCCTAAAATTGAATTTAGGGATAAAATTCAAAGAAATTTGTTGGACAAAACTCCGGAAAAGCAAAACCCTAATTTTCTCTTGAACCAGCTCTGCAGGATTTCAGCTCCAAATCTAGATCCGACATCTTAACCTATTAACATCTAAATATTTTGTATTTCCATTTGAGGTTCTCAGTTAAGATGTCTCATCATACCAAGCTTGATGAAAAGCTTGAGGGAGTTGATAACTTCCAAGCTTGGAAGTATAGGATCTCCCCGGTCTTGGAAGAAAATGAGTTGGACTCCTATATCAGTGAGGGGGTTCGAGTTCCAAAGGGAGATGAGGAAAAGGCCTTACATAAGAAGAATTTGGTTATGGAAAAGAGAATCATTGTTGATTCTATCAAGGATCACCTCATCCCACAGGTGTCCTCTCTCAAGACACCTAAATCTATGTTTAATGCCCTAACCAAACTGTTTGAAGGGAAGAAGATCAAATAGAAGATGACTCTAAGGAATCAGTTGAAGAATGTAAAGTTCTAGAATGTTGATACCATCTAGTCTTACTTCACAAGGGTCTCTCAGATCAAAGAACAACTAGAAGCTGTAGATGAAGAAGTGGAGAATGCGGAAATTGTAATGACAACACTGAATGGCCTCCCTAGGTCATGGGATTTATTCATCCAAGGAATTTGTGCTAGAAATAAGTTAGTCAAGTTCAGTAGACTATGGGAAGAATTATCTCAAGAAGAATCTCAGATAGCAGCTCGAGAAGAGAACATGGGAAGTGAATATCAAGCCCTCACATTTCACTCCAAGAAAGGCAGAAGAAACTCTCATCACTCCAAAGGTAAGAACATTCACCATAAAGATAACAATAGAAAGGACCTATCTATATTGAGATGTTATACATGTGATGAAAGAGGACACTTTGCAAAAGACTGTCCTAGAAACAAGATTAACTCTCATAAGAAGAAGGGAAACAAGAGAAGACATCATCCTCATGCTGCAGAGGATGATGAACCTTCCAAGAAGAAAACCAGATATGAAAGTGAATATTCTTCGAGTGAAGATGAATATGTTTTGATTTCCGCTCTTACGGGAAACATTACTCATGAAAGCACTGATTGGATTATAGATAGTAGGGATTCCAAGCATATTACAGGATTCAAGGAATCCTTTTTGAAACTACCAGAACATGAATCACCTCACAAGGTGGACCTAGGAGATGACTACCGGTTGTTGATGTATATGTAACTTCGGAATGTATTCTTCTATGTATTTCATATATTGTAACCCGATGTTTATTCCGGGATGTTTATATTACGCATTTGAGTCATGTTGTCTTACCCCGATGTTCCGATCGGGAGGATTAATAATGTAAACAAGTCATATCAATTCATTAGGTAAGTCCCCACAGTTTCGGAGCACTTGAGTTATTATACACTAATTAAGGTGTAGGCTCGAGTAGTAATTATTAGGTTGAGCCTACGTGTGAAATGGCAACTCAAGTGAACGGATGAATATAAATAGAGAGTGAGAGTCTCTCTATTTATCACTTGTGACATACATCACTTGCTCTCTCAAGTGTGGTGCACCTTTGTTGAAGGAAATACTTTGGCTTGACAGAAGACAGAAGGCTATTGCTGTGTTGGGAGGTCATCTTACGGTTTTGGGTTTCACATCTTGTGGTGATACTATCTTAGAGGAAGTTACGGGGTTTTCTCCATTTATGGTTTCCCCGATCAAAAATCTTTGTGTCTCGTCTCATGTGATGTGATTATGTCATTGCTGTGCTTGTTATTCTCTCAGTGAAAAGATCTTAACATAATGCTAGCTTAAATGTTGAAAAACTAACATGGTATCAGAGCTAACCTGAGAAGAAGACACTGTGCAGCTGCGGAGACTAGGGATTCCTTGTTTGTGGATCTTTCTCCACATATTTTCAGCAAAAGTAAGGTGGAATTACTCTCCTCCCTAGGGTGCATCTTTTTGTCGAAACAGAATTCAATTCTAAGGTTTTTCAGTTTTGGACCTATCACTGGGGTCGGAAATTAGGGCTTTTCATAGAAGAGGAATTTTTCAGTGAGCCCAGACCTGTATTGTTCTCCTCCCCAAAATCGAATTTAGGAACAAGTTTGAGGGCATTCGGGTGGACAGAACTCCAGAAAAGAAAAACCCTAGTTGCTCCTGAACCAGCTCTGCAGGATTTCAGCTCAAGCTTCAGATTTGACATCTTGAACTTGGTAAGATCTAAAATCTTTTGTATTTCCATTTGAGGTTCTTATTTAGAGATGTCTCATCATACCAAGCTTGATGAAAATCTTGAGGGGGCTGATAACTTCCGAACTTGGAAGTATAGGATCTCCCTGGTCCTAGAAGAGAATGAACTAGACTCCTATATTCATGAGGAGATTCCAGTTCCAGAGGGAGATGAGGAAAAGGCCCTACATAAGAAGAAGATGGTTATGGAAAAGAGGATCATTGCTGATTCTATCAAGGATCATCTTATCCCATAGGTGTCCTCTCTCAAGACACCTAAATCTATGTTTGATGCCCTAACCAAATTGTTTGAAGGAAAGAACATCAATCAGAAGATGACCCTGAGGAACCAGTTCAAGAATGTGAAGATTCAGAATGCAGAAACTATCCAGTCATACTTCAGAAGGGTTTCTCAAATCAAGGAACAATTAGAAGTTGTTGATGAAGAAGTGGAAAATGCAGAGATTGTCATGACTACTTTGAATGGCCTCCCTAGGTCATGGGATGCTTTCATTCAAGGAATATGTGCTAGAAATAAGTTAGTCAAATTCAGCAGACTATGGGAAGAATGCTCTCAAGAAGAAGCTCGAATAGCAGCTCGAGAAGAGAAGATGGGTAGTGAAGACCAAGCTCTCACAGTACGCTCCAAGACTCACTCCAAGTCATCAATAAAAAGGCTTCATCACTTCAAAGGTAAGCACTCTCACAAAGATAATACTAAAAGAGACATGTCTAGGATCATATGCTATACTTGTGATGAAGCAGGACACATTGCAAAAGATTGTCCTAACAAACAGAAGAAGATGAAGAAGAGCAGCAAAAGAAGACATCATGCTCATGCTGCAGAGGATGATGAACCATCCAGAAAGAGATCCAGATATGAAAGTGAAGATTCTTCAAGCGAGGATGAATATGTACTGATTTCAGCTCTCATAGGTAACATTACTCATGGAAGTGATGATTGGCTCATAGATAGTGGTGCTTCCAAACATATGACGGGATTTAAGGAATCCTTTGTGAGACTATCAGAACATGAATCACCTCATAAGGTGAAACTAGGAGATGGCTACCAATATCCAATAAAAGGTAGTGGGGAATCTTCATACAAGCTAGAATCTGGTAAGTCTCTAACAATGAAAGAATTATTGCTTGTTCCAGGACTCAAGAAGAACCTTCTATCTATTTCAGCCTTGGATGGAAAAGGAATACGGGTTCCATTCATAGATGGTCAAGTCATCATGTGGCCAAAAGGAAAGACTATCGATGATGCGGTAGTAATTGGAGAACAAGAAGGAGGCTTGTACAAATTGAAGGGTCATCCAGAACAAGCCTTGATCCATGACACAGTAGAGCCAAATAAAATTTGGAATAGAAGACTTGCACATGTGCATTATAGAGCACTACCTATTGCAAGTAAAGCTGTCGAAGGTCTTCCAGAAATTCAAGCAAAACATGAAGGAGTCTGCAAAGGATGCGCGAAAGGAAAGAATACAAAGACGACATTTTCCAAGCAGCGAAAGCAAAGCCAAAAGCATTCTAGAAATCATCCACTCCGATGTATGCAGTCCTATGTCATCAAACTCACTTAGAGGGTATGCATACTATGTTTCTTTTATTGATGATTTTTCTAGAAAGACATGGATTTATTTTATGAGGAACAAAGATGAAGTATTCAGCAAGTTCAAGGAATTCAAAGCCTTGATCAAGAACCATACTGAAAAGAAGATCAAGACTATCCGTTCAAATAATGGTGGAGAATTCACTTCGAATGAATTCAAGGAGCTATGCAAAGAATCAGGGATTAAGAGGGAGTTGTCCACTCCTTATAATCCACAACAGAATGGGGCTGCAGAACGGAAGAACAGAACTATCATGGAAGCAGCAAGAGCTATGCTTCATGATCAAGATCTACCTATGCATCTTTGGGTTGAAGCTGCTAGAACAACAGTGTATGTACAGAACCATACTCCACATAGAGTACTCGAGAACAAGACTCCAGAAGAAGTCTTCTCCGGTAAGAAACTAGAAGTCAGCCACCTCAGAATATTCGGTTGTCCAGTGTACATACATATTCCAAAAGAGAAGAGAACAAAATTAGATCCTTCAAAAAAGAAGGGTATATTTGTGGGATACTCTGAAAGCTCAAAGGCTTACAGAATCTACTTTCTAGGATACAAGAAGATTGACATTAGCAGGGATGTGACATTTGATGAAGGCACAGCCTACAACAAATCCAGAAAGAAACCTGCTGAAGAACCTGAAGAAGTAGAAGCAGAAGCACCCAGGATCCGTGATACACTCATGAATGAAGAAGCTCAAGAAGAAGATCGAGAGTTCGAGGAACCACAAAGACCTGTAGATCCACCTCTGGAGAAGAATCCTCATAAGAGGAAACCTGCTTGGATACGTGAACTTATCCAAGGTGCGGAAAGATATGGGGCTCCAGAAGAGAATCTCAGAGAAAGAAAAAGAACCAGATCAAATTCCGGGTATGTAGCTTTACTATGTGATTTCATTGATAAAGAACCTTCTAGTTATGAAGAAGCGGCAGATCATAAATAATGGAAGGATGCGATGATCGAAGAATATCAATCGATCATGAAGAATGATGTTTGGGATGTTGTCCCAAGACCAAAACGGAAGTCAGTTGTTACTTCCAAATGGATCTACAAGATCAAGCATGCTGCAGACGGCAGCATTGAAAATTATAAGGCAATATTTGTAGCTTGAGGATTCTCTTAGAAAGAGGGAATAGACTATGAAGAGAATTTTGCACCTGTAGCTAGATACACTTCCTTTAGAATAGTACTTTCTTTGGCTGCAGTGATGAAGTGGAAGATACACCAGATGGATGTCAAGACAGCTTTCTTGAATGGTGTAGTAGAAGAGGAAGTGTATGTAGAACAGCCACTCAGTTTTGAGACACATGACAGAGAGTCTCATGTGTGTAGATTGAAGAAAGCCCTGTATGGTTTGAAACAGGCACCCAGGACCTGGTACGGCAGGATTGACAGCTTTCTATCTAGTTTGGGCTTTACCAAAAGTAAAGCAGATTCCAACCTTTACTACAAGGTTGAAGATGGCAACCCAGTGATGATTCTACTATATGTAGATGATCTATTTGTGACAGGCATAGACGGGTTGATTGCTAATACAAAGAGAAATCTTGCTGATGAGTTCGAGATGAAGGACTTAGGGATGATGTATTACTTTCTAGGTATGGAGGTGTGGCAGAGTACAGATGGAATATTCCTTGGGCAAGGGAAGTATGCAGTAGAGATCCTAAAGAGATTTGGGATGATGGACTGCAAGGCTTTGGATACACCCATGGCATTGAACCTAAAGCTATTGAGTGATGCTTCATCAGAGTCGGTTGATGCTACGATGTATCGTCAGATGATTGGGTCATTGATGTACCTGACAAACACGAGACCAGACATTTGCTTTGCTGTGAACACCTTGAGCCAGTACCTAACGGATCCGAGAAGTGTTCACTTGACTGCTGCAAAGCATATTCTGAGGTACCTGAAGGGTACAATTGATTATGGGCTCAAGTATGATGCGAATCAGAAGATTAACCTAGAGGGTTATGTTGATTCATATTGGGCAGGCAGTGCCATCGACAGGAAGAGTACTTCGGGATGTTGCTTAAGTATGGGATCAGGTGTGATCTCTTGGTTTAGCAGGAAGCAATCCTGTGTGGAACTGAGTACAGTTGAAGCAGAGTATGTCACAGCTTGTTCAGCTAGTTGTGAGGTAGTATGGCTGCGGAAGCTACTGTCTGATATATTTGATCTCCAGTTGGATGCTACTTGTATACATTGTGACAACCAGAGTTGCGTGAAGTTGTCAGAGAATCCTATGTTCCATGACAGGTCGAAGCATATCGAGATCAAATATCACTTTATTAGGGATATGGTTCAGAGAGGAGCAGTGAAGATCATGTATGTTGCGACGGAGGAACAGATAGCTGATGTATTGATGAAGACATTGGTTAGGCTGAAGTTTGAGTACTTCAGAGAGAGACTTGGTGTTCTCCAGATCGAGGTTCCTTCCAAGAGACAGTGATGAGACCCATAGCCATTCTGACATGGTGAGAGGATTGGTTCCTTCCATGCTCAGAAGTAAGGGCTGAGCCATTCTGTCATGGTGAGAGGATTGGTTCCTTCCATGACTGATATGAGTGCTGAGATCCATAGCCATTCTGACGAGCAGGTCAGATGTAAGGGCTGAGCCATTCTGTCATGGTGAGAGGGTTGCTCCCTTCCATGTCAGATATAAGTGCTGGCCATTCTGTCGAGTAGGATAGATGTAAGGGAAACTGCCACTCTCAGGGAGAGTGGAGGTGCCTGGTAAGTTACCAGGTAGCTCAGTCAGGGACTGGGGGCCATTCTAACGAGGGTGTAGGATTCAGTTCCTACCAGGTCATATGTGAGTGCACAAATCTCTCATCATTGTGAGTGGATATGGTTCCATCCTGGATGAGAGTCTTTCATCATTGTGAGCGGATATGGTTCTAGCCTGGATGAAAGTGAGAAAATCTCTCATCATTGTGAGCAGATATGGTTCCAGCCTGGATGAGAGTCTTTCATCATTGTGAGCGGATATGGTTCCAGCCTGGATGAAAGTGAGAAAATCTTCCATCATTGTGAGCGGATGTGGTTCCAGCCTGGATGGAAGTGCAGAACTCTCCCATCATTGTGAGCAGATGTGATCCAGCCTGGATGGATGTGAGTACTGTGCCATTCTAACGAGTAGGTCAAATATAAGTGCAGAGCCATTTCACAAATGGTAGTTGATTGTGCCTATCATGCTGGTGAATGTGAGTGCTGGGCCTTTCTGATGTGATTGTAGTTCACTACATGATTAGATGTGAGTGCTGGGCGTGTCTTTCTGATGAGCAGGTCAGATGTAAGTGCTGGGTGAATACCTACATGAGAGTAGGCCTACAACTAGCATGAAAAAGGGCTGGCTCTGTAGAACTTCCTATGACGAGATAGTACACACATGATGATGACCAGTGGAGATCCAAATCGAGCTATGATCCAGATCCATTTATGATGACTCCGAGAGATCCAGATCGAGTGATGATCCAGATCCAGCAGTAGTGATCCAGATCGAGTGATGATCCAGATCCAGTCCAGTGATGATGATCCAGATCGAGTGATGATCCAGATCCAGTGATGACGTACTATGATGATCCAGATCGAGAGATGATCCAGATCTAGATGACTTGAAGATGAAGATGACTTGAAGACTAAGATGACTTGAAGACGAGATGATCCAGTTGATACAGAGAAGAAGACCAGTGCTGAAAATTGTGTCGAAAGAATACCTTCCTAGTTAAGAGGGAGTGTTGATGTATATGTAACTTCGGAATGTATTCTTCTATGTATTTCATATATTGTAACCCGATGTTTATTCCGGGATGTTTTTATTATGCATTTGAGTCATGTTGTCTTACCCCGATGTTCCGATTGGGAGGATTAATAATGTAAACAAGTCATATTAAGTCATTAGGTAAGTCCCCACAGTTTCGGGGAACTTGAGTTATTATACACTAATTAAGGTGTAGGCTCGAGTAGTAATTATTAGGTTGAGCCTACGTGTGAAATGTCAACTCAAGTGAATGGATGCATATAAATAGAGAGTGAGAGTCTCTCTATTTATCATTTGTGACATACATCACTTGCTCTCTCAAGTGTGGCGCACCTTTGGAGAAGGAAATACTTTGGCTTGACAGAAGACAGAAGGCTATTGCTGTGTTGGGAGGTCATCTTACTGTTTTGGGTTTCACATCTTGTGGTGATACTATCTTAGAGGAAGTTATGGGGTTTTCTCCATTTATGGTTTCCCCGATCAAAACTCTGTGTGTCTCTTGTCTCATGTGATGTGCTTATGTCATTGTTGTGCTTGTTATTCTCTCAGTGAAAAGATCTTAACATAATGCTAGCTTAAATGTTGAAAAACTAACACCGGTATCCAATAAAAGGTAGTGGGGAATCCTCCTATAAACTAGACTTTGGAAAGTCTATGACAATGAAGGAAGTATTGTTTGTGCCAAGAATCAAGAAGAACCTTCTCTCCATATCTACATTAGATGCAAAATAAATGAGGGTTGTGTTAAGTCAGTAAATTGTTTTTTCAATTTTGGTTTTGTTTCTTCAATTTTGGGTTTGATTTGCATTTTATTCCGAGTAACTCTTTTGTTTTAAGTTTGATTATTTGCCTCTTTTAGAAAAATTTTAGTTTTTATATGAAATTTTGAGCTTTCTTTTGAAATTCTCAAGTTTTAAACTTTAGGTTTTTATTTTGTTAAAAGGTTTTCAAAAGTCATCATATCAAATAATGAATTCATAAATCATATTCTGAGCATACTCATGCATAGTCATTGCTCAAGCAGCTTTTAAACTTCATGCAAAATGACAAAAATCTATAAAAAAGCGCCAAAACACAGTTAAACTTATTCTTGTAGCGCTGGAGCCCGAAATTTACAAAGGCGCGCTACAAGAATATCGTGACTCCCGATTCCTTCGATTTTTTGGCAAAATTTGTCATGATTTCGATTATGAAGTGACTGATTACATGTTTTGAGGGTGTTTGCTACGTGTGAATTCAGGAATTATCATAAGAGCAGGTGGTTACATATCGTGAGGGAATCGTGGTCATCATGAGTCCAAATGCAATTCATTTTTGACAGGTAGCAGCGTGGTTTGAGTTTAATGTGAGACGAGTTGTCATTTGCATGCACATTCAAAGACAAAGGACTTAGTGGAGTAACCATAACCACTGAAAAACCAGACATTGCCTCTGCAGAACAAAGGTGAGGTTTTTATAGCTTCACGGGAAATTAGGGCTCCTTAATTTCGCTGCTTACGGTAAAATTAATCGTTGAAGGACACCTGCACATTCGAGGTGAACAACTTGACAACTCAGGTCATGATTTTAAACTACTGCAGTTGATCAATTTAAAGGTATTCCACGATAAGCCATATAACTGATAATTTGGGGCTTTTTCACTGGAGACTATTCCATCAAAATTGATTAAGGGAAATGCTAAATTGTGTTGTTTAATGAAATTCTAGCCAAAGAAATAGCTGTCTGAGACGCTCTGAGATGCCAGGGTGGGTGAAGGTTGAAAAATAGCAATTGTTGATAAAGAATGACCCTGTCAAAGCTCAAAGTGAAGTGATGTGATGAATTATACATTTGACAGTGTTTTCAGTGTCTTAAATTGATCCTGTGTTTACAACCAATACAAAAAAGAAGCCGAATATATGAAGTTGCAGGGAGACCTAATTTTTCTAGGTTTTGAAGCTTATTGTTTTTGGAAGCCAAAAGAAGCAGTGAAGAGCTAAAGGCTCGAGAGTAGAGGAAAACCTACTGTCATTTTGATACTAAAATTACTGACAGCTAAAATGGACTAAGTTTAAGATTGTTTCTGCTCTATAAATCTTCTCATCTAGCCTATAAACAGTCTGCATTTATTCTTAAAGGTTGACAGTTGAGATTCTTCATTTAAAACTCTTTTTGTGCAGAGATTGTTTATACATGATTCTGGCAGGTTATGGGTACTAATACACAGGTTCATTCTATAGGCTGGAGATGGACAGTCATTAGAATAATTAAATGGAATGATAGTTATCAGTGGTAGTGAAGAATCTAGAATACTTCAAATGATCTAAGTCTCTTGTGACTGTAAACAAAACCTATCCTGTATTAAGCAAACAAATGGATCAGTCAAGAAAGTTGTAGGGTATTGCTCATTGAAACTTGAGAGGATTGAGAGACAGAAAATCAATTACTAGATCATCTACTGAACCCTAAAGCCATACAATTTCCTTTTTAAAGAGAAAATGGGTAAGAGTGGTAAAGTGAACAGGGATGAACCCACTGATATAACTTGGATTGAAAAACTACCTGGGTGTGTCGAATTATTCCAACAGTCTGGTTGGATGGAATTTTTCAAGAATATAGATGGGTATAATGCTGAAGTGTCTTATAAGTTTGCTCAATGCCTTAAAGATGACATGGTGACCTTTGATAGTCTTAAGCTCAGGCTGACAGTAGAGATGATTGCAGAGGCTACAGGGATTAAGAATGAAGGTGAACTATGGTTTAAGAAATTGCCTTTTACCTTTGATCCTCAGAGATATCTATTGCCAAATGTCACCCCAAACTGGAGTAAAGGCATCCTTATTCAAAATTTCAGAAAGGAATGGGTTGAACCAATCAGAATTTTACAGAGTTATATTACTTGCGAGGGAAGGTATGCTTTTGTATTTAAGTATCACTTCAGATTTCTGGAACATATGGTGGGGGTGTCCAAGATGAACCTTCCAATTTTCTTATTCAAAAGCTTACAGAAAATGGCTAGCAGGGTCAAAGGGCATATAGACCATTCTTCTCAGTCCATCTTTCATCATGGGCTAATTAAGTTGATTATTAGCACTGTTTTGCAGCATGAAGGTAAAACTTGGGACTTCTTTCTTTTCTGGTCAGGTTTTCAGGTCAAAGAAGAGGATCAGTAGCCTAAGAGGTAAACAGACAAAGGGAAGGTAATGATGAGAAAATTAGGTCAGAAAGTTAAACCTGAAGACAAGGAGGATGTCAAAGTTGAGAAGGCAGCATAGCATGTGGAGGTTGACAGTAAACTCAAAGTGTTTTCAGTTGGCACTACAGGCAGGTTTTCATTGTTTCCAGAAGAGTTGCAGCCTAGGCAACAGTTGACACCAGCAGCAGTTTCCAAGGTAACTAAAGCTGCTATTGAAGAAAAGGTTGCTATGCCAGAAGATGGGGTTCAAACCCAACAAAGAAGTCCCATCACCATTCTATCTGATGATGAGGGATATTTATTGGAAGAGGAGCAACCAATTGCTGAAGCAGAATTCAATGCTGAAACATGTAGAGAATTCTTCACTTCAGAGATGAAAGCAGCCAAACCTAATAAGAAGAAGAAAAGGATTGTAACCCCATATTACAGGCCTAAAACTAGGCCAACAAATAAGCTAAGATGGAATATGAAAAAAATTCTCAATCCTAAATTAAATTCCAAGCAAGAGACTGTCTTGAATGATACTTCCTCAAAGGAAGAGCCATAAATTGGTAAAATGAACAGTAAAAAGAAGGAAAAAATAGTTGCTAAAGCTTCTTCTTCTCACCCTGCAAAATAAAAGGATTATCACAGTCTGTAAAAGAGTTAAGGCAGCATGAGTCTGAATTGTTTGCTATATTCCTTAAAATAAGAAATGAATTTTTAAAGCAACAGCAGAAAGAAAAAGCTGAAATAGCTCCTGTTGAAGAGCAAGAATGGGAAGATGAAGATGAACTTATACTTAGGCAAGCAGGTATCCTGAAGGACCCAAATTTTCCAGACCTGTTAAATGAGGATGCAGACATTTTCAAGAGGTATGACATACCTGAGATCTCCAGTTCTGAACAAGAGAACATGACAGGAAGGTCAATTGACATAGATAAAGAAAAGTTGCAGAAAATGATTAAGCAGTACAAACAACAGATGAACCATATGCAAGAAATCAATGAGGGGTTGATGATGGCTAATAAAAGGCTTAGAAAAGATCTTCAGGATGTCAATGACCATTGTCAGGAGCTGACAGCAGTATCAAAGGAGGTTCTAAAGAGAAAAGGAGTCACTGACTTGCACTATTCAGAGTTGGAGAAGACAGTCAAGGACTTGCAACAGAGAAATGAGGAACTCACCAAGAAGATAACTGACCTGGAGCAGGAGCAGAAGAAAGCCAAGAGGAAAGCTCAAGCATTAGATGGCATTTCTCTGCTAGCTGAGGAAGCTAAAGAGCTATGAGTTAGCTATTGATTTAGTTTTTTGTTATCTCTTTTTGAGGAACATGTTAGTTAGTTTTTTTACTATTTTTAGAAAATAGCATCTTTTGCAATATTGTAAAATTCACCTTATCCCATCGAATAGGTTGAGGCAGTTAGGGTTTTTGATCCCTAACTAATTTTGTAAAGAACGGTATTTAGAGAGGTTAGAAAGTCATTAGGAGGGTTCGATTTTTGGGATAGCTGCAAGAGGTCTACAGACTTGTTCATGAGTTAAGTATAAAGCTCTTGTATGCATTTGGTGATGAAACTATGAGATATATGACACTTTTATCCTTCATTTTCTGTGTTGGCTTCATTGTTCAGATTGTCTGGTTGCTTAATTGATATACTCATTACTGATTTATGTTTATATGCTGGTGATGCTTGTCTTTTATGAATGAACTTCAATACTATTTCTGTTGGATCTTTTTGAATGTATTATGCATCTTTGTCTTCTTTTGTTTATGATTTAGTTATTACTTTGCTCATGAGTGTATTCCCTATCTTTCCCCAAAAGTTTACAACCACTTAAACTTTCCAGAAAACCTAAAACCTACTTTGTTTTATCAAGTTTTATTTGAGATTGTGTTGGCTTGTTTCTCTGGCCTTAGAAACAATTTCTGGCACAAACATATTTGGCGCCGTTGCCAGGGATGAAGTTGAAGACATATCTTCCTTGGGATACTCGTCTATTTTCCTGGTTTAAGAGGTGGACTTAAACCGACACTTTTTGAAGGCTATTTTTCACCAAAGTTGTCACAGTGGCTTCTAGAGGAGTGGGAACCAGGAACAGACCTACATCACCATTACATTCAGGGGTTTCAGACCCTGAACAAATATTGAAAACAACAAGAAAGCTCAGAAGGTCTCAATCTTTACTAGCCCTCTGTGACCCTGACCAGTTGGGTGCTTCACTACATTCAGCTGAAACATCACCTTGGATTAAGCCTAGTATACCTGATAGCTCTTTTCAAATCTTTACAGATCCTCAATCCTTTAGAAAAGCTAAAGCTGCCTCTCCTGGTAAAATACCTCTTTTTCAACTGAAACTAGGTAAAAGTTTTTTTAAATCAATTTCTAGTCAAGCTTCTTCTTCAAAACCAGTCAGTCCAAAGATGGCAGCCCAAAAAACTCCCATAGACATGATGGACAGGATGGTTGCAGCCAAGTATGCACCATTAGTCTTACCTCAGCCTTTACATGCATTGCCTAGAGGTGATTACCAGAAGTATATGCCTAGGTTCAATGGACAGGGAGAAACCACTGCTAAGGAACATTGGGAGGATTTCCTAAGTTATGCTGACAATCAAAACATTGAGATCAAAGATGTATGGATGAGTGTATTTGTTCAGAGCCTTGATGGGGATGTAAGGAAATGGTTCAGAGAGTTGCTTGCCAACTCAATAACTATAATTGAAGAGCTCCGGGATCTCTTCATGAGGCAATGGGGAGACACAAAAGATCACACCTACTATATAACTGAGTTTGGAGCTCTCAGAAGAAAAAAAGAGGAGACTATTGCAGATTTTTCCAAAAGGTTTAACAAAATGTATAGTAGGATTCCAGTAGAAATTAAGCCTACTGAAACATCAGCTAAACTCACCTATGCCAATTCCTTTGACCATGAATTTTCTCTATTATTGAGAGAAAGGAGACCTGTCACCTTGCTGAACATGCAAGATGCAGCATTGGAGGTTGAGTCCAATTTATTGGCTTCAAACAGACTTAAGAAAGAAACATCTTAGCAGCTTCATGATAAAAAGGGAAAGAAGGAAGCAACTTCAGAAAGTTTTGTTCCTCATTCTTTTGAGGCCAAGATTGATGAAATGGCTAAGCTGGTAAAGATTCTCACTACAAAATTGAATAAATTAGAGCTTGAAAAGAATTCTGGCAAACCTGCACCAGAAGCTGAACGAAATCCAAATAACCAGAATCAGTTCAGGAGGCAATTTTCTCCTACATTAATACCAAGAGAGCGCATGAACAATGATATCCAGTGAGAAAGGAGAGAAAATGAAGACCAGAGAGTGCCCCCACCTCTTCAGAACAATGTAGCTGATGAAGAAGAAGTTGATGAACAGCTACTCTTTGAAGAGACTGAGACTGATCAAGATATGAATCATTTTGGAGAAGGATTCTCTGGAGGTTTTGTTACTGAGGAAGAATTTATGAATGCAGAATATTATGATGCTGACATGTTTGAAGCTGAGGATGACTTGGATTTGGAAAAGACTACTGTAAATACTGCTGTTCATCAGAATGGACCCAAGAAGACTATAAATCTCAGATCAGGCCCAAAGCAAGTGGTGCAGGCCCCAAAGAAGAAAGTTTTTGTTCCTACTGCCACTGTTCCTGCTAAACAAACAGCTGATCATGTGCCAGAAAAAAGACAAGTTGCAGAAAAATCAAGAAAGACTCAAGAGGTGGAAGAGGTAAACAAATCTGTTCAGAATTTCAGTTTGGAGAATGAATTAGGGAAGTTAAAGATTCTTGTACCTTTAACTGAGTTAATAAAGAATCCTTCATATAAACAAATAGTCTTGAAAGTGATGAATTCAGCAAGTAATCATCCTGTTTCAGACACAGTTAATCTGCAGGAATAAAACCCTAGAATCTTTATTGGATCAGCCCTAGCTAAAAAGACTAAAAATGATGTTGGTTCTTCACCTCCTTTCTATGTCACTTTGACAGTCCATGAGCAAATGATTCACAATTGCCTTCTAGATTCAGGAGCATCCCACAATTTGATGCCAAAGGCTATTATGGAAGCTTTGGGCCTGAGTATCACTAAACCTTACCATGACCTATATGCCTTTGATTCCTGAGCAGTGAAGTGTCTTGGAGTAATAAAGGACATGGTTGTCAGCCTAGCTCAGTTTCCCATGAAAAGTGTGATAATGGATGTTGTGGTAGCTGATATAACACCGAAGTTTGGTTTACTTTTATCTAGGTCATGGGATAAAAAGGTTGGAGGAACCTTACAAATGGACCTTTCATATGTCACCATTCCGTTGTTTGGTGGAGAAAATAGAATACTGTATAGAGAGCTGCAGTTTGCTTACATAGTGACAGATGACAAGAATCCCACTAATCACCCACTGTACTCTGTTGATAAAGATATTGGTACGTGCATGCTACATTTCAGTGATGAGGATAATTCTGCTGGTCTGTTACAAGTGGAAAAAGAACAGCCAGTAAAACACAGCAGAAATGAAGAAGATGAACTATGGAAACTATATTTTGATGGTTCCTCTTGCAAAGAGGGTGCTGGAGCTGAAGTTCTTCTCAAATCTCCTGGAGGTGAAACAGTGAGGCTCATGTACAAGTTGGAATTTGTTACTACAAACAATACTGCTGAGTATGAGGATTTATTACTGGGATTAAAAGCTGCTAAAGATTTGGGCATTCAGCAGATTGCTACATATGGCGACTCCGAACTAGTTGTTCAGCAGGTGAAGAACAACTATCAAGTGAAGCAAGGTTTGTTGAAGCTTTATCGGAATGAGGTATGGGACATGCTTGAAAACTATTTTGTAGCTTTTAATATTACTTACATTCCAAGGGTTTATAATCAGATAGCAGATTCATTGGCTTTAGCTGCTACACACTTAAGAATCCCTAAAACCACTCAGTTGAAATATCCAATTGAAATAAGGTACAGACCTTCTGTACCTGATAATGTAAAACAGTGGAGAGTGTTTGAAGATGATGCTGAGATTAAAAGGTTCATTGAACTTACAGATGAGTTCTCAAACTCCCTAATTGATCAGGATGAGGATGAAGAAGAAGAACAGCTTGATGAAATTGCTGCAGAAGAGATAGCTGGTCATAAGATCATCGAATTGAAGAGTAACTTCATTCCCAAAGGTTTGGTACCCCTGGAAAGAATATTTACAAAGGATGATACACCCTCAAAGCCTGTTGTTCAGTCTTCAGAAGAGAATGTGATAGACTGCAATATTGGTTCAGCTGAACATCTTAGAATGGTCAAAATTTCTAAATCATTGATAGATGAACAAAGAAATAGATATATCAAACTGTTAAAAGAGAATGTAGATGTATTTGCATGGTCCTATGAAGAACTAATAACTTATGATAGAGGAATCATACAACATAAGGTGCCTTTAAAGCCAAATGTTAAACCATTTCGTCAGAAAATGAGAAGGATCAAACCAGCTTTATTTCCTATAATTGAAAAAGAAGTGAAAAAGCTATTGGATGCAAAGATAATAGTGCCTCTCAGGTATTCTTCCTGGGTGGCTAATTTGGTCCCTGTCAGAAAAAAGAATGGAGAGATCAGATTATGTGTTGATTTCAGAAACCTGAACAGATCTTCATTAAAAGACAACTATCCTCTTCCTAAGATTGAACAGGTATTGCAGCAAGTGGTTGGAGCACAAAGGATCTCTATGGTGGATGGTTTCTCAGGGTACAATCAAATTGCAATGCACCCTGATGATAAGGAGAAGACAACCTTTACAACCCCCTGGGGGACATCCATGTATGACAAGATGCCCTTTGGCTTGATGAATGCTGGAGCAACCTTTCAGAGAGCAATGGATATTGCCTTTGTGGGAGAAAAAGATAAGTTTGTGGTTATTTATTTGGATGATATTACTGTTTTCTCTTAGTCAGATGATGAGCATTTAAAACATTTGAAGTAGACCTTCTTAAAATGCAGAAAATTTGGCCTTTCTCTAAATCCAAAGAAGTCACATTTTGTTGTGCAAGAAGGTAAACTACTTGGCCACTTGGTGTCTGCGGATGGCATCAGAATAGACCCTGAAAGAGTGAAAGCTATACTGAAGATCAATTTACCTAGGAGTAAAAAGGATGTTCAATCATTCATTGGCAAAATCAATTTTCTGCGGTGGTTTATTCCCAACTTTGCTGAAACCATTAAATAGATCACAGCCGTGCTCAAGAAGGATCAAGAAGTAAGTTGGACTTCTGAGGCAAAGCCTGCATTTGAGAAAATCAAAGTAGCTCTTACTGAAGCACCTGTATTGGTAAGTCTTGATTTTACTAAAGAATTCCTTACTTTCTCATTTGCATCAGAAGACACAATTGCAGCTATCTTACTTCAGAAGAATAAAGAAGGATTGGAATAGCCTATTGCTTTCTTCAGCAAGACTCTCAGAGATTCTGAGCTGAAGTATAGTATATTGGAGAAACAGGCTTATGCTCTGGTGAAGGCTTTGAAATTTTTCAGAATTTATGTCCTGCATTCAAAATTCATTTCATTTGTTCCAAATGTTGCTGTGAAAGATGTCTTAACAAAGCCTGATAGTGAAGGGAAGAGAGGCAAATGGATTGCAAATATTATGGAGTATGATGTGGAGATCAGACCTACTAAGCTTGTTAAGGGATAGGGTTTAGCCAAGCTTCTAGCTGAATCAAATTGTCAGGCTCTGGGATTGTATGTTATGGTTGAAGAAATAGCTCAAGAAGAAGATCAAGCAGCACTGAAAAAAGAGAAGATCATGGATTTTTACTCCACATCTACCTGGTATGCAGACATAGTATATTTTCTGTTGTTTTTGCAATGCCCTGAAGATTTTGATAGGAAGGATGCTAGATCTTTAAAGCTTAAAGCTACCAAGTATTGTCTAGTAGAAGAGCAGTTGTTTTGGAAGGACCCTGGGGGTATCTTGCTCAGGTGTCTAGATCAATCTGAGATAGGAGGAGTGATTTCTGAATCTCATGAGGGTGCTTGTGGGGGACACAAATACTGGAAGACAACAACATACAGAATTTTGAGAGCTGGATACTATTGGCCCACCTTGTTTGCAGATTTTTATCAGCAGGTGAAGGCCTATGTTCCTTGTCAGAAGTTTGCTGGAAAATAGAAATTGTTGTCTTTTCCTTTGAAACCCATTGCAGTCAATGCTCCTTTCCAGCAATGGGGTCTGTATTTCATTGGATAAATTAACCCAGCATCTTCAGGACAACATCACTGGATTCTGACAGCAACTGATTTTTTCACTAAATGGGTGGAATCCATTCCTACAAGGAATGCTACAGACAAGGTAATCATGGATTTCCTTGAAGAAAATATCCTGAGCAGGTTTGGCTGTCCTCAGAAGTTAGTGACAGATAATGCTAAGGCTTTCAAGTCCAGGGCAATGATAGCATTTTGTGAAAAGAACGGTATTTTGCTAAAGCACTCAACTCCTTATTACCCCCAGGGTAATGGCTTGCTGAATCTTCTAATAAGAACATCATTCAGAGTATCAAAAAGCTGCTCAAGCATAACAAAAGATCATGGGATTCAATGCTGAAGTATGCATTGTGGGCTGATAGGATCACAGTGAAACAAGCAATTGGAACATCTCCCTATCAGTTAGTATATGGTACAGAGGCAGTTTTCCCTGTTCATTTGGGGATCCCAGTGATGAAATTTCTCCAGAATGCTCAAGAGGAGCCAGATGATATGCAGAGAAGAATCTTTGAGATGATAGAGTTACAGCAAAATAGGAAAAAGGTGGATGAAAAGGCACAGTTGTACAGAGCGAAGATCAAAAGCAGATTTGATAGAAACAGTAAAGAAAATACTTTTTCAGTTGCTGATATGGTTCTAAGGTGGGATGCAAGAAAGGAGCAAAAGGGTAAGCATGGTAAGTTTGACAATGTTTGGTTTGGCCCTTTTCTAGTATCAAAGGTTTTAGAGAACAATACTTTTATCTTGCAGTCCTTGGAAGGTAAGGAGTTATCCAGCCCTGTTAACGGGCGATTCCTCAAGCATTTCTACAGTTTATAAGAGCATTATCACTTTTCATTGTACATACCGGTGTGAGTGAAGAATAATAAGACTCCATAAATCAATGGAATTTTGCAGATATGTAGATACGATAGCAGACAGAAGGCACTGGTCTACAGGTTCTTGAAGCCTCGCAGGGAGGACTTCATCCCGCAGCTGGAGCCAGATGTTAAGTCAGTAAATTGTTTTTTCAATTTTGGTTTTGTTTCTTCAATTTTGGGTTTGATTTGCATTTTATTCTGAGTAACTCTTTTGTTTTAAGTTTGATTATTTGCCTCTTTTAGAAAAATTTTAGTTTTTATATGAAATTTTGAGCTTTCTTTTGAAATTCTCAAGTTTTAAACTTTAGGTTTTTATTTTATTAAAAGGTTTTCAAAAGTCATCATATCAAATAATGAATTCATAAATAATATTCTGAACATAGTCATGCATAGTCATTGCTCAAGCATCTTTTAAACTTCATGCAAAATGACAAAAAGCTGTAAAAAAATGCCAAAACACAGTTAAACTTATTCTTGTAGCACTGGAGCCCGAAATTTACAAAGGCGCGCTACAAGAATATCGTGACTCCCAATTCCTTCGATTTTTTGGCAAAATTTGTCATTATTTCAATTATGAAGTGACTGATTACATGTTTTGAGGGTGTTTGCTACGTGTGAATTCAGGAATTATCATAAGAGCAGGTGGTTACATATCGTGAGGGAATCGTGGTCATCATGAGTCCAAATGCAATTCATTTTTGACAGGTAGCAGTGTGTTTTGAGTTTAATGTGACACGAGTTGTCATTTGCATGCACATTCAAAGGCGAAGGACTTAGTGGAGTAACCATAACCATAGAAAAACTGGACATTGCCTCTGCAGAACAAAGGTGAGGTTTTTATAGCTTCACAGGAAATTAGGGCTCCTTAATTTCGTTGTTTGCAGTAAAATTAATCGTTGAAGGACACCTGTACATTCGAGGTGAACAACTTGACAACTCAGGTCATGATTTTAAACTACTGCAGTTGATCAATTTAAAGGTATTCCACGATAATCCATATAACTGATAATTTGGGGCTTTTTTGCTGGAGACTATTCTATCAAAATTGATTAAGGGAAATGCTAAATTGTGTTGTTTAATGAAATTTCGGCCAAAGAAATAGCTGTCTGAGACGCTCTGAGATGCCAGGGTGGGTGAAGGTTGAAAAATAGCAATTGTTGATAAAGAATGACCCTGTCAAAGCTCAAAGTGTAGTGATGTGATGAATTATACATTTGATAGTGTTTTCAATGTCTTAAATTGATCCTGTGTTTACAACCAATACAAAAAAGGAGCCGAATATCTGAAGTTGCAGGGAGGCCTAATTTTTCTAGGTTTTGAAGCTTATTGTTTTTGGAAGCCAAAAGAAGCAGCGAAGAGCTAAAGGCTTGAGAGTAGAGGAAAACCTACTATCATTTTGATACTAAAATTATTGACAGCTAAAATGGACTAAGTTTAAGATTGTTTCTACTCTATAAATATTCTCATCTATCCTATAAAGAGTCTGCATTTAGTCTTAAAGGTTAACAGTTGAGATTCTTCATTTAAAACTCTTTTTGTGCAAATATTGTCTATACATGATTGTGGCAGGTTATGGGTACTAATACACAGGTTCATTCTATAGGCTGGAGATGGACAATCATTAGAATAATTAAATGGAATGACAGTTATCAGTGGTAGTGAAGAATATGGAATACTTCAAATGATCTAAGTCTCTTGTGACTGTAAACAAAACCTAGCCTGTATCAAGCAAACAAATGGATCAGTCAAGAAAGTTGTAGGGTATTGCTCATTGAAACTTGAGAGGCTCGAGAGACAGAAAATCAATTACTAGATCATCTACTGAACCCTAAAGTCATACAATTTCCTTTTTGAAGAGAAAATGGGTAAGAGTGGTAAAGTGAACAGGGCTGAACCCACTGATATAACTTGGATTGAAAAACTCCCTGGGTGTGTCGAATTATTCCAACAGGTTGGTTGGATGGACTTTCTCAAGAAGATAGATGGGTATAATGCTGAAGTGTCTTGTAAGTTTTCTCAATGCCTTAAAGATGACATGGTGACCTTTGATACTCGTAAGTTCAGGCTGACAGTAGAGCTGATTGCAGAGGCTATAGGGATTAAGAATGAAGGTGAACTATGGTTTAAGAAATTGCCTTTTACCTTTGATCCTCAGAGATATCTATTACCAAGTGTCACCCCAGACTGGAGTAAAGGCATCCTTATTCAAAATTTCGAAAAGGATTGGGTTGAACCAATCAGAATTTTGCAGAGTTATATTACTTGCGAGGGCACATATGCTTTTGCATTTAAGTATCACTTCAGATTTCTGCAACATATGGTGGGGGTGTCCAAGATGAACCTTCCATTTTTCTTATTCAAAAGCTTGCAGGAAATGGCTAGCAGGGTCAAAGGGCATATAGACCATTCTTCTCAGTCCATCTTTCATCATGGGCTAATTAAGTTGATTATTAGCACTGTTTTGCAGCATGAAGGTAAAACTTGGGACTTCTTTATTTTCTGGTCAGGTTTTCAGGTCAAAGAAGAGGATCAGCAGCCTAAAAGGCAAACAGACAAAGGGAAGGTATAATGATAAAATTAGGTCAGAAAGCTAAACCTGAAGATAAGGAGGATGTCAAAGTTGAGAAGGCAGCAGAGCATGTGGAGGTTGACAGTAAACTCAAAGTGTTTTCAGTTGGCACTACAGGTAGGTTTTCATTGTTTTCAGAAGAATTGCAGCCTAGACAGTGTTTTCAGTTTGTAAAATGAACAGTAAAAAGAAGGCAAAAACAGTTGCTAAAGCTTCTTCTTCTCAGCCTGCAAAAATAAAAGGATTATCACAGTCTATAAAAGAGTTAAGGCAGCCTAAGTCTGAATTGTTTGCTATATTCCTTGAAATAAGAAATGAACTTTTAAAGCAACAGCAGAAAGAAAAAGCTGAAATAGCTCCTGTTGAAAACCAAGAATGGGAAGATGAAGATGAACTTATACTTACGTAAGCAGGTATCCTGAAGGACCCCAATTTTCCAAACCTATTAAATGAGGATGCAGACATTTTCAAGAGGTATGACATACCTGAGATCCCCATTTCTGAACAAGAGAACATGACAGGAAGGTCAGTTGACACAGATAAATAAAATTTGCAGAAAATGATTAAGCAGTACAAACAACAGATGAACCATATGCAAGAAATCAATGAGGGGCTGATGATGGCTAATAAAAGGCTTAGAAAAGATCTTCAGGATGTCAATGACCATTGTCAGGTGCTGACAGCAATATCAAAGAAGGTTCTAAAGAGAAAAGGAGTCACTGACTTGCACTGTTCAGAGTTGGAGAAGACAGTCAAGGACTTGCAGCAGAGAAATGAGGAACTCACCAAGAAGATAACTGACCTGGAGTAAGAGCAGAAGAAAGCCAAGAGGAAAGCTCAAGCATTAGATGGCATTGCTCTGCTAGTTGAGGCAGCTAAAGAGCTATGAGTTAGCTATTGATTTAGTTTTTTGTTATCTATTTTTGAGGAACATGTTAGTTAGTTGTTTTACTATTTTTAGAAAATAGCATCTTTTGCAATATTGTAAAATTCACCTTATCCCATCGAATAGGTTGAGGTAGTTAGGGTTTTTGATCCCTAACTAATTTTGTAAAGAACAGTATTTAGAGAGGTTAGAAAGTCATTAGGAGGGTTCAATTTTTGGGATAGCTTCAGGAGGTCTGAAGACTTGTTCATGAGTTAAGTATAAAGCTCTTGTATGCATTTGGTGATGAAACTATGAGATATATGACTCTTTTATCCTTCATTTTCTGTGTTGGCTTCATTGTTCAGCTTGTCTGGTTGCTTAATTGATATACTCATTACTGGTTTATGTTTATATGTCGGTGATGCTTGTCTTTTATGAATGAACTTCAATACTGTTTCTGTTGGATCTTGTTGAATGTATTATGCATCTTTGTCTTCTTTTGTTTATGATTTAGTTATTACTTTTCTCATGAGTGTATTCCCTTTCTTTCCCCAAAAGTTTACAACCAGTAAAAATTTCCAGAAAGCCTAAAAACTACTTTGTTTTATCAAGTTTTATTTGAGATTGTGTTGGCTTGTTTCTTTGGCCTTAGAAACAATTTCTGGCACAAACAGGTTGCATTCATATATGGTCAATTCATCATGTGGCCGAAAGGAAAGACCACCGATGATGTAGTAGTGATTGGAGAACAAGAAGGAGGTTTGTACAAATTAAAGGGCCATCCAGAACAAGAATTGGTCCATGACACAGTAGATCCAAATGAACTTTGGCATAGAAGAATTGCATATGTGCATTACAGAGCACTACCTATTGCAAGCAAAGTTGTTGAAGGTATTCCAGAAATCCAAGCAAAACATGATGGGGCCTGCAAAGGATGTGCGGAAGGAAAGAATACAAAGAATACATTTCCAAGCAGAAAAAGAAAAGAAAAAGGAATCTTGGAAATCATCCACTCTAATGTATGTGGTCCTATGTCATCAAGCTCACTAAGCGAGTATGGATATTATGTTTCTTTTATTGATGACTTTTCTAGGAAGACATGGGTTTACTTCATGAAGAATAAAGAAGAAGTATTCAACAACTTTAAGGAATTCAAATCCTTGATCAAGAATCACAATAAAACGAATATCAAGACCTTTCAATGAGACAATGGCAGACAATTCACTTCAAATGAATTCAAAGAGCTATGCAAAGACTCGGGGATTAAGAGGGAGTTATCCAATCCTTACAATCCACAATAGAATGGGGTTGCAGAAAGGAAGAATAGAACCATCATGGAAGCTGCAAGAGCAATGCTTCATGATCAAGATCTTCCTATGCATCTCTGGGTGGAAGCTGCTAGAACAGTAGTGTATGTATAGAACCGTACTCCACATAGAGTACTCGAGAACAATACTCCTGAAGAAGTCTTCTCTAGCAAGAGACCAAAAGTCAACCATCTCAGAATATTTGATTGTCCTGTGTATATACACATTCCAATAGAGAAGAGAACAAAATTAGATCCTTCAGGTAAGAAGGGTATATTTGTGGGATATTCTGAAAATTCAAAGGCTTACAAAATATAATTCCCAGGATTCAAGAATATTGATATCAGTATGGATGTGACATTTGATGAAGACACAGCTTACAACAAATCCAAAAAGAAACCTACTAAAGAAGTAGAAGCACCCAGGATTCATGATACAACCATGAATGAAGAAGCTCAAGAAGAAGATCGAGAATTTGAAGAACCACAAAGACTTGTAGATCCACCTCAGGAAAAAAACCCTCACAAGAGGAAACCTACTTGGGTATGAGAAGTTATCCAAGGTGCGGAAAGATAGGGGGCTCCAGAAGAGAATCACAGAGAAAGAAAGAGGACCAGATCCTACTCTAGGTATGTAGCATTACTATGCAATTTCATTGATAAAGAACCTTCCAATTATGAAGAAGCGACAGAACGGAAAGAATGGAAGGATGCTATGATCGAAGAGTATCAGTTGATCATGAAGAATGATGTTTGGGATGTTGTCCCAAGACCAGAAGGGAGTCAGTTGTAACTTCCAAATGTATCTACGTGATCAAGCATGCTGCAGATGGTAGTATAGAGAAATATAAGGAAAGATTTGTTGACGATGGTTTCTCCCAGAAAGAACGAATAGACTGTATGAAGAAACCTTTGCACCTGTAGCTAGATGCACTTCCATCAGATCGGTACTTTCTCTGGCTACAGTGATGAAATGCAATATCACCAAATGGATGTCAAGACTGCTTTCTTGAATGGTGTAGTGGAAGAGGAAGTGTATGTGGAGCAACCACTCGGTTTTGAGACACATGACAGAGAGTCTCATGTATAAAGATTGAAGAAAGCCTTGTATGGTTTGAAACAGGAACCCAGGACTTGGTACGGCAGAATTGATAGCTTTCTATCCATTTTAGGCTTTACTAAGAGTAAAGCAGATTCTGACCTTTACTACAAGGTTGAAGATGGCAACCCAGTGATGCTCCTATTGTATGTAGATGATCTGTTTGTAATAGGTATGGATGGATTGATTGCTGATACGAAGAGGAGGATTGTTGCTGAGTTTGAAATGAAGGAATTGGGTATGATGCATTATTTTCTAGGCATGGAGGTGTGGCAGAATACAGATGGTGTTTCCTTGGGATAAGGGAAATATATAGTAGATATCTTGAAGATTTTTGGGATGAGGGACTGTAAGGCTATGGCCACACCTATGGCATCGAACCTGAGGAGTACAGTTGATTATGGGATCAAGTATGAGTCGAATCAGAATATTAACCTAGAGGGTTATGTTGATTCAGATTGGGCAGGCAGTTCCATTGATAGGAAGAGAACTTCAAGATGTTTCTTCAGTATGGGATCTGGTGTGATCTCTTGGTTTAGTAGGAAGCAATCATGTGTGGCACTTAGTACAGCTAAAGCAAAGTATGTTGCAGCTTGTTCAGCTAGTTGTGAGGCAATATGGCTGCGGAAGCTACTGTCTGATTTATTTGATCTCTAGTTGGATGCTACTTGTATACATTGTGACAACCAGAGTTGCGTGAATTTGTTAGAGAATCCAGTGTTCCATGACAAGTAGAAGCATATCGAGATCAAGTATCACTATATCAGGGATACAGTGCAGAGGGGAGTAGTAAAGCTCCAGTATGTTGCGACGAAGGAACATATAGCTGATAGTTGACAAATCCATTGGATAGGATGAAGTTTCAGTACTTTAGGGAGAAGCTTATGTTCTCCAGATCGAGGTTTCCTCCAAGGGAAAATGATGAGACCCATAGCTATTCTGACATGGTGAGAGGATTGGTTCCTTCCATGGTCAGATGTAAGGGTTGAGCCATTCTTTCATGGTGAGAGGATTGGTTCCTTTTATGTCAGATATGAGTGCTGAATCCGTAATCCATTCTAACAAGTAGGTTGGATGTAAGGGCTATTGCCATTCTTGGAATGGAGCTTCCTGGTGAGGTACCAGGAATACTTGGTCTAGGACTGAGGGCCATTTTGATATGACTATAGGATGTGTTCCTACATGATCATATGTGAGCGCATGGCCATTCTAATGTGATTGAGGGATGTGTTCCCAGTTGATCAAATATAAGGGTTGTTTCCATTCTTGGAATGGAGCTACCTGGTGAGGTACCAGGAACCCTCAACCTGGGGTTGAGAGCCTTTCCATCATGGTTGCAGGATGTGTTCCCGCATGGGTGGATGTAAGCACGGATCCTTTTCATCATGGTTGCAGGATGTGTTCTCGCATGGGTGAATGTAAGTGTAGAGCCCTTTCATCATGGTTGCAGGATGTGTTCCCGCAAGGGTGAATGTAAGTATAGAGCCCTTCCATCATGGTTGCAAGATGTGTTCCTGCATGGGTGGATGTAAGTGCAGATCCCTTACATCATGGTTTCTGGATGTGTTCTCACATGGGTGGATGTAAGTGTAGAGCTCTTTCATCATGGTTGCAGGATGTGTTCCTGCATGGGTGAAAGAGCAGAGCCTTTTTAGCATGGTTGCAGGATGTGTTCCTGCATGGCTAAATCTGAGTGTTGGGCCTTTCTAATGTGATTATAGGATTGGTTCCTACATGATCAGATGTGAGTGTTGGGCATGCCTTTCTGATGAGTAGGTCAGATATAAGTGCTGGACGGGCCATTCTGACTTGGTGTCAGATATAAGTGTTGAAGAAAGACCTACATGGAGGCTAGTCCTACAACCAGTATGAAAAAGGGTTGGCTTTGTAGAACTTCATGTGACGAGAAGATTCATGAGATAACACCTGTGATGATCCAGTGATGATGATCCAGCAGTGATGATCCATATCGAGTGATGATCTAGATCCAGTGATGATGATCCAGATCCAGTGATGATCCAGATCTAGTGATGATGTCTAGTGATGATCTAGATCCAGTGATGATGTTTGTAGCAAGGATTTCTCCCTACTACAGGGGCAGGAATGGCTCCCTTCTGTCTATAGGACAGAAGGGTAGGTTCCTACTGGTGGGTAAATGCAAAAAATAAAATGCAATGTAAATGACAGAAATGAAAGCTAAGCTAAGAATAGAAAGGAGATAGAAGCAATGATGAACCCATCTGCACACAAGGGTTAGGGTTCTGCCTCCAAAGACCTATAAATAAATCCTAAGCTACAATAGATTGAAACACCTACAAAACAATGTTAGATCTAAAACCTGCAAATGAAATAAGGGTTATAAAGAAAAGAAAACTAAGAAACTAAGAAACAAAGCATGAAATATGGTTATACCTTCTCTTGGGTGGAAATGGGCCACCATGCCCTAGCTTGTGGAAGCAATTCTCTTAAATGGGGGAGCAATGGCTCAATAGAAATGGAGGAGAGGGAGTGTGGGTGTCTTGAGAGACAAAGGTCTCAAGGCATCCATGGGTAGCATAACAATATGCAAGGGAGAAGTTGTTTGAGAGTGACCCCCACCCTCCTTTTATAGCGTTTTAAAGGGGTTTTAGGGTTTTAAGCCCTTGGTCAAGGCTTTAGCCCCTTTTTGTGCTTTTATCCCCTTCCGCCCCAACTTTAGCTCCTTTTAGGGGTTTAGCCTTTTTTGGGGGTTTTTAGCTCCTAGGAGACTATTTTTGGCTCCTTTTTGGGGTTTTTAATCCCTTTTCTTCATCCTTTAGCTATTTTGAGGGTGTGGGGGTCTAATGGATTGATATGAGGGTCGTGAGATGGTTTCCTTGGGTGGTGTAGGCCATTGAGAGCTGAGTGGGGGATTTTTGGTTTAATAGATTTCCCCTTGATGTGTGAGGGCAGAAGCTCAATGTATGGCCAACGAACATCATAGGATTTGCTACGTAGAGGTGGTGCTTCCGGGGGTGGGGCATGGTGGCTTTTGGTTTTTGTATTAATATGGTTCCCATCAATGGGTGAGATACAAATAATGTGTGACATGTATATGGACAAGGTGGGAATCCTCATGCTTGTGACAATGTCAAAAGAATAATTTGATCTATGCTCTAAAATACAAGAGCCGATCATATACAACTGATGTTACAAAGATGGTTGCCTCCATGTGAGGCTAAATACAATGATGATTTGGTACATTGGACCCATGGAATGCTATATCTTCATGAATGATGGTCTACTGGATCTAGAATGGTACATAGCTATGTTGATTTGCTAATTGAGAGTCAGAGTCTCTGTGGTACAAGTATGTTTCATCAATCATAAAGGTATATCGAAGCATTGATGGGGCATCTGAACACTATCTCCAACGAAACCCGAAAATCACAAGGGACATAACCTGTTTAGGTCCCTTGAGTGGACTCACCAATGTGCTAGAGTTAGGTGACATCCGGGGTCATCGACCAAATATTGTACGGAAAAAACCCTGTACGAATCTCAACGGTGCGATGATGCAGTTGAAGTTGAGCATGTGAGAAACAACCATCTCGAGAGGCACTAAGGACTCCTCTCAAGTGGTCCAAGGAACTCATCAATGAGGTTAATGAAACCAAGATACAAGGACCTATGGGTATATCCTCTAGAATATTTTTGTTGGAGTTGAAAAAGGGAGACCTTCCCCTAGCCAAGGCAATGATTTTTCCTTGACCAGGAGTGCGAGGGAGATAACTGGAAGGTGTGAAGCAATCTGCGGACTGACTCACTAAATTGGGGCGGGGGGGGGGGGGGGGGGGGGAAATATTTGAATAGGGGTAGGGGGAGGGAGACTCAAACTTCCTTTGTTCAGAGTATGATGGCAGGGTGGACCAGGAAGAAAATGAAATTGACTCATGGGAATGGGATCATAGCTGAAATACTGGGGATATCACTGCAGATGGAAAATAATTGGAGGAGGTAGACACTTTTGATATTGATGGGACCCAAGGAAGACACATTCCAAAGTACTGTGAACAAAGGAAACCCAATGGGGGAATGCTACCAAACTTTTTTCTGTAGGGTGGTGTCTAGGGACATCATTATGGTACGATCTCGTGGATTTTTTGTGAGCCCGAGAAGGTAAATGCTCGATGGTGCTTTCACTTTTAGAGAGTCTGAAAGCACAAAGAAGACTCTAGTGGGGGCTCTTTTTTGTTGGTAGTCTCCTATGCCCGAAAAAGGATAAAAGTATTCATAGTAGAACTCGCCCATCCTAGAGGGGATGAGAGACTTATTTACCGTTGGTAGTCCAATCAGGCCGGAAAATATTAAACCTATACTGACTGGACGATCATTCACATACTTTTACGAGCATGAATGAAACCAAGTTTGCTCGACAATATTTTCTTATTGAGAAGGATGGAAAAGAACTTAACGACAACCCATGGTGAGCTTGTTCATAAAGTGCATCCCCTCTGCCTGAGAAAGCATAAAAGTATGCAGAGGGGAATGGTCTTGGCTTGAGTGTGTCAAGGGTGTCCTTTTCATTTTACTGGTCTACATGGTCCACAAAAGGAGGAAAATGAGACAATGTAGATGCCCTTTCCTATACTTTAGTGAGCGAGAAAGGAAGCAGTTACGCTCGGAAATCTATTGCGACTGCAACTGTTCTCCCCAAATTTCTTAAATTTGGGTCCCCTCCTCATAATTTAGAATTGTTTTAATTGTTGGACCCTTGAGCCTTTTTGGGCATGATTTATTTTTGAATGAATTTGAAGATTGATTGTCAGCCTATTTTAAAAGTGTCGTGTTTGAATTTTGTGATGGGTCACGAATGTGAGTTTGTTTTGCTAGCCGAGGATAAATCAAATCTTTTGTTCTTTAAGGTCGTTGTTGCGAAAGTAGAGTGGTTTTAACCTTTGCTGATTCTTAAATATTTTTGAGCTCTTAATGTTTTATTGATCAGGCGTCTTACTATGTTAAATCGGTGGCTGATGGCCTTTTCTCATCCGTCGTTGCAGCTCCCAAACCAATTAGCCATCCGAAGTATGAAGACCTCTGACTGCCTATGCGTGTTGACCTTTTCGTCGCATACCCGTAGCATTTTATTTTCCGCTGTTGTGCCTGGGAAAGTCATTTGACTTCTGATGTAATGTCTTCTGACTTTTGATTGAGCTTTTCTCACCCGCATTTCACGTGTCTTTAGCCCTTGTCTCTTCCGTCGTTGCGGCTCCCAAAGTAGTTAAGCCTCCGAAGTACAAAGCCTTCCAACTTCCGATTGAGAGTGTTCCCACCTACGGGTAGCGTATCCTTAACCTCTCCTTTTCCACCGTTGCAGCTAAGAAAGCATTTTCACGTCCGATGTCGATATCCTTCCAGCTTCCGATTCAGAACTTTCCCGCTCAAGGATTAGTCAAAACTCTTCCGTTTGTTAAATTTTTCAGATTAAGTGATGCACCTGGCCGTTTTCTTGTGGATTAGCCATTTCAGGTGGTCTAAGTTAACGTTTAAAATTCCATTTCAACGAATGATGCACAGTAATTGATTGCACGTAGAACTCAAGGGACTGTTGGGGAGACTGCGTGGTGAAGGCGTAGCTTGACAGTTTGTAAAAAATCAAATCGAAACCGGCAGGGTCGCAAGGGAGACAAGCGAATGAAAAGACAAAAAATTGAAAGCAACAAAACGAAGATCTAAAAGGTCCAGCAGTTACCCAACCAATCATGAGCATGCATAGAAAATAAAGAGGAATATGAAGCGTTGGGGAACTGAAAGGTCATACGTTTGGGGGAATCCCAAATGACCTGCTGTGTAGTTTAAATATTGAAAAAGTTAAAACTACAGGGACTTTTTCCCTGGAAAAACTTGTACACCATTTGCTTGTAACATGAACTATTTCGTTTTACAATAAAAAACTGCAACTTTTTGCCTGCTGGAGAAAGCAAAATGTGGAATGTATCAATGTGATTAAATGAACAATGTTGAAGGGGAACTATTTCGTTTTCAGCTGTGTTGCATTAACTGTGAAAGTGTTTAACTTCCTGAACCTATGTTCTTGTTAAATGTTCTTCAATATATTTTTGTGATGTTTTCCACTGTGAGTAATAAATGTTGTCCATAAACAATTGGCTGTCTGGTTGTTCAAATATCTGTAATTGTTCATGTGTATTGAAAGAAGTATCAGCTATCTGTAACTCTTCATAATGCATGTACAAAATATATTACTCACCAACGAATGATAATCCTGCTCCCTAGGGATAGTTTAGGTAGTTAGTTTTAATTTCTTGTTGTATGTGATTTAGATGCTTGTGAATGATAAGACGAGAGGTAAGAACCTGCGCATCACGTTGTGACTGCTCCTTGCATCTTATCACCCTGCATGGTTAATTAGGTGCTTGCATATCATACATTAAGTCAAAAAATACAAAAATACATGGTGGACCGGGCCGCAACCGGTAAAGCCTTTGTTTTTGTTACTTTGACCTACGGTAGCCGGACCACAAACTGGACGGATTCCCCATACCAAACAGTCATGGGATAGTTGGGAATGTTGACTGGGGAGAATCCCTTACTGTTGTTGCTTGTGAATTTCTGGGCCTCAATAGTTTTGTTGCTAGAAGGAGGGCCGCCAGTGTATGGCTGGCCGAGGAAACCCGTTTTCCCAAGATTATTCCATCGGTAACAGTTCTGAGAGCAGTGGGCTTCATAATCCAATTCCGGAAGAAAGAGAACATCTATATTTTGTTGGCAACGAAATTTTTAATGATCTGAGAAGACACACCAGGGCATATGTAAAGAATATTGGAGGATTTCCAATCATCCCTGAATTTCCTAGAAGAGAGTATAAAATGAAAGATCGTCCTGTAGTAGAAGACTCAGTGTTGGTTAGAGACTGGGAAGAACTTGTAGAAACAACCTTACAGGAAGTTGTACTACCTTTGAATCAAGAAGGCCCAGATACCCCTCACATTTCTCCTGCTCATACTCCAGTTGGCTCACCTCCTCACTCTCCACCTAGACTCATGGCCGGAGTAAATGCTAATCCACCACCTAACCCACTAAATCCACCACCTGCTTGGAGAGCCAGATCACCGTTAAACCTGACACCTCCATTACATGACCTACCTCAAGCCTTTGACAAGATGTTTCCCAAGTTCAACCCAAATGAGAAAATACTAGTAGATGATCACCTACAAAGTTTTTACTTGGAAATTGAAGGATTAAGGGCCGGGGAGTATGAAGATGTAGTCTGCAGACTATTCCCGCATACCCTTAAAGGAGATGCAGCATCATGGTACTTTGGGTTGCCTACTAATTCTATCCCTAATTGGGATACCTTCGAAAGAATTTTCAGAAGTAAATATGCAAATCAGAAAACCCATGCAGCTCTCATGAAAGGGCTATGCGCCTTGAAGAAAGAAAGAAAGGAAAAGGTGCACAATTTCACACAAAGGTTTGTAGCCTATATTAAGAATTTTTCTGAAACAGATAAACCTTCAGACAAAGTTCTGATTGAATATTATACTTCAGCTTTAGGCCCTGCTTTGGCCATGTTTGCCAAAGGTAGGGCCAAGCCTACTTTGACGGAAACCTATGAAGAGGCAGAAGTAGTGGAAGCTGAAAGAGAAAGTATCGAAGATTATCCAGAACAGTCAGGAGAGAAAGGTGTAGGAAGGAAAGCCTTATTGTTTACTAAGCCTAAGGAAGAGAAATCGCCAGATTATGAAAATATGGCAAAAATGATGCAGAAGCTTTCCAACAAAATCATAGATTTGGAGAAAGAGAAGGAAACACAAAAGTTTTATAAGCCATATTATAAGAAAAGAGAGGATAACAATCAGTCTCAACCTCCTCCTCACAATACTGCATCCATGAATTTAACAGAGGTAGGCATGGACAATTTTTGCACTTTCCACCAAGTTACAACCACACTCAGAAAAGAATTGTCCTCAATGGATAAACTCGATGACATTGGTCATGAATCAGCTGTTGGATTCTAGATTAACAGAAGATGGAGATGAAGAGAGAAAAGAGAATGCTACGTCAACAAAGGAACAAGAAGAAGAAACCATGGCTTTGTGGGATTATGTTTTTTTATTTGATGCTGAAGAGGAAAATAATCATGGCAACAAAGATGTCATGGAAACCAACGTGGCAACAAGGAGCCAAGGGCCAATTAAAGAAAACAGTCTCATTCTACCAAAGATCAAAAGGCTGCAAAGAAATGTAAAGAAATTTCAAAATAAAGCCTTAGCTGATAAGATTCCAGAATTCACTATTACCAGCCAAGATCCGAAGCAGAATAATATGTTGGCTAGGCCAAAGGAAGGAAATATGAATGATGATAAACCTCATCCCATTGAGCAGCCGATGGATTATGACATCATGGAGGATTTAAAGAAGGTAAAAGCGAATGTTCCACTATTCAAAATGTGTAAAGTGTCGCAGCAAAAAGAAAGACTATTGAAAGCACTTGAAGCATCAGATGAGAAGCTGCCCACTAATAATCAACCTCAGGAAGAATAAGAAATTGGAGAAACCAACGTTGGAGGTAAGTCTAAAAGCAAACATCCACCTTTCCTCCTCACGTTTGAAATTTTTAATCATAACGTGCACAATTGTCTGGTAGACTCAGGGGCGTCAGTTAATGTCATGTCAATATCAGTCTGTAAAAAGATAAATGGGAATCCTAAGCCATCCACATGGAGGGTTGTTCAGTTAGATGGGACAGATGTAAAGGTAATTGGTGAGATGGAAGATGTCCTAGTCCGTCTGGCATCCAATGATAAAGTATGCCAAGTCATTAACATCATGGTGGCTGATATACCAGACGCTTACAGTCTTGTCCTGAGAAAATATTGGTCGACCAAGTTAAATGGATATTTCGCCTCGGATTGGTCACATCTATGGTTGCCATACAAGGGAAGTCCAAACCAGATTAAGATTTTAAGGGAGCCTCACATGAGATACAATGTTACTCAACTGAAGAAAAGAATGAACCAGTGGATTCTGTATTGGGAAACTATTTTATCGAATTAGAACCAGGAAATTACCAAGCAGAAGAAGGAAGCAACACATCAGACACTCAGCCTGATCTCCTTCGATTCTCACAGGCTTATGAGATTGACTGTAAAATAGTAGACTTAGCTGTAGGAATAGATTCACATTTAGTAGTTAGTGATTTTTGGACTTTGTTTTTTGATGGCTCTAAGACATTAGAGGGGTCAGGGGTTGGCTGTGTCCTGATCGATCCCTAGAAGAATAAACATTTTCTTTCATGTAGATTAGAGTTTGAGTGTACTAATAACACAACTGAGTACAAAGCTCTGGTGCAGGGTTTGAGGAAAGCGATTGAATTAAAGGTAAGTAATCTAAAAAAATTTGGGGATTCTGAAATTATTGTGAAACAAATCCAGAATCAAATACATTGTGTTTCCCCTCACTTGAAATCTTACCAAAATGAGGTATGGGACCTGCTTAAATGTTTTAATGCATTCAATATTATTTCAATTCCAAGACTTAAAAATGCAGCAGCTGACTTGTTGGCCACATCAGCCGCTAGGCTCGTACCCACTAATAATCTATGCTCTGTTGGATTTATTTTCAGGCCCTCAGTACTGGATATGATCACCAACCTGCGAGTGTTTTACGATGATCAACAGATAATAGAACGCTTAACAAATGACGAGGTGTTCAAAGGGGCGATTATAGATGATGAAGAACATCAGGCTGAGATGAAATATGACAATTTCATCCCTAAAGGAGTCAGAACATTGGAAATAATGTTCGATTTAAATGAAAAGTTCAGAAGACCAACCAACGTGAATACCCACAGCTCATCTCTACAGTTCGAGTTGATAAATTTAGGGACTGAGACGAATCCCAAATTTGTGAATCTTGGAAAAGGTTGTTCACCAATAGAAAGAGACAAATTCATCAGTCTATTTAAACAATATAAAGATGTTTTCACATGGACATACAAATATTTGAAAACATATGACACCAGCATCATCAAACATGTCATTCCCATCAAAGCTGGTGTCAAGCCATATCAGCAACCTTTAAGAAAAATGCATCCAAAATTGGAACCGCAAATTCAGAATGAAGTGAAGAAATTATTGGATGCTAGAATCATTTTTAAGGTCAGACACTCTGAGTGTGTATCAAATCCGGTACCAATAAGAAAAAAATCTGGAGAGATCAGACTCTACGTGGATTTCAGGAACTTAAACCGTGCTTCATACAAAGATAACTATCATGTTCCACCCATGGAGAAATTGCTACAAATGGTCTCAAGTTCTGAACTATTTTCGTTGTTAGACGGTTTCTCTGGCTACAATCAAGTATTAGTAGCTGAAGAAGACAGATTGAAGACAACGTTCAGGACCAAATGGGGAACCTTTTCCTACAGAAGGATGCCCTTCGGGCTTATAAATGTTGGAGAAACGTTTCAAAGGGCTATGGACATAGGTTTCCATGGATTGATTGGCTAAAGTGCTGTAGTATACCTCGATGATATTACAATATTATCGAAGAGAAGAGGAGAGCACGTGTTTCACTTAAGGCAAATTTTCGAACGCTGTCGGAAATATGGCATCTCACTCAATCCTAAGAAGTGTGTGTTCACTATCATGGAGGGAAAGTTGATGGGTCACATAGTTTCGAAGAAAGGAATCTCTATAGATACAGAAAGAATTAAGGCTATTGAACAAATCCCTTTTCCCCACAATAAAAAGGGGATGCAATCATTTATGGGAACGATAAAATTTGTGCGAAGATTTGTGCCTGATTTTGCTCAGATTGTCAAGCCATTGCAGCAGATGGTGAAGCAAAATGCACAATTCAAGTGGACCGAGATCGAGAAGAGTGCTTTCAGCAAAATTAAAACTGTTGTTGTAGACACACCCTCCCTGAGAAGCCCAAATTTTGATAAAGACTTTATTCTGTATACCTTTGCATCTGACGATTCACTGGAAGCTGTACTTACGCAAAAGGAAGATGGGGGGGATGAATTCCCAATATCCTTCATGAGCATTGGTCTACAAGGAGCTGAATTAAATTACCCAGCCATTGATAAGCAAGCTTATGCAGTATTCAAAGCAGTGAAGCAATTCAGGCCTTATATTTTAAAGAATCAAACCAAGGTAATAGTCCCCTACCCAGCTGTAAGGTCCCTTCTTATACAGAAGGAGTTAGGAGAAAGAAGAGGAAACTGGGTTACAGCTCTTCAAGAGTACGATATTGAATTCAAACTAGCCTCTATGGTCAAAGGACAAGGGTTGTGCAAACTGATGACTGAAAATGGGAACCATGAAGAGCACGCCTAGGAAGATGAAGCCGAATTACATTTAATGGATGTATGTCCTTTGTTTATAGCTCCCGAGTCTTGGTACAAAGACCTCATGCATTACTTGCAGGCAGGGCTATTGCTATAAAATTGGAGTTCCAAGAAAAGAAGAGCACTACATCTTAAATCAGCCTCCTATCAACTTGTTGAAGGAGTACTATTCAGAAAGAACTATGACGGGGTTCTTCTCAGATGCTTAGAAAAGGAAGATGTGAAGAAAGTAATGTCATAATTACATGACGGTCCTGCCGGGGGACATTAGTCAGGAGATACTACAGCCCACAAAATCCTCAGAGTCAATTACTATTGGCCTAGGCTCTTCAAAGATGCACATGCACATGTCAGGAAGTGTGATATTTTCCAAAGGTGTAGTGGGAGACAACCTAGGGTAGCAGCGCCCCTAAAGCCTGTGATGATCACTGAGCCATTCAAGCAATGGGGGTTGGACATTATTGGAGAAATAAAACTGAATTCCTCTCTGCAACACAAGTACATTCTAACTGTGACCGATTATTTCACTCGCTGGGTCGAAGCTATCCCGTTGTGCAAGATAAATGAAGACGAGGTCATCAACTTCCTGCAAGATCACATCATGACTAGGTTTGGATTTCCAATTTCGTTAGTTTTTGATAATGCCAAGTACTTTTCATCAATTAAATTGATTGCTTTTGCTCATGATAAAGGGATAAAATTGCATTATTCTGCTAACTACTATCCTCAAGGAAATGTCCTGGCTGAATCCTCTAACAAAAATCTGATTAGAAATTTGAAGAAGACTGTGATAGAAAACCAGAGGAGTTGGCACTCAGCACTACCGAATGCCCTTTGGGCCGATAGAGTCACCCCCAATTCTGTGATAGGAGTGTCAATGTATACCCTTGTGTATGGTAAAGAAGCCATTCTTCCCCCCAACATCATGCTACCCTCTTCCATAATAGCTCAAGAGTCCAGAGGGTCGGAGAATAAAGTTTTGCAAATAAGGATATATAATCTCCTGAAAGCAGAAGAGGATAGATATAAAGCCAGAGAGCGCTTTAAGCAAAAACAAGAGTTAGTAAAGAGATGGTTCGACAAACATAAAGCTGGAACAAAAGACTTTGAAGTAGGAGACTTAGTCCTCAAATGGGATCACACCCATGATGAGAAAGGAAAGCACACTAAATTCCAGCAGTTGTGGGTAGGCCCTTTTCAGATTGCAGCAAATCTTGGCCCTTCTACTTATAAGCTGCAAGATCTATAGGGGTGGGAAGAAAACTTACCAGTGAATGGTTTGGTTCTCAAGCCTTATTTTTCCTGAGTTTCATTGAGTTCTTCTGTCTTGTATATAAATAATCTGTTTGGCTATCTTTTGAGTCATGTTTTTTTCAGTTTGCTTTAGTTTGATTTTCTTGATTCCAATAAATGGAACGAACCCGTCGTTGCACGGAGAACATAAAAATGTTTGGGAATGATCAACATTTTTGGGTCTCAGACTTTGTGTTGCTAAAATAACTTCTTCCAGTTTAGCATTTTTCTCAAATAAGCTTTGTGTGCATTGAAGTCCTGCTTAACCCCTGTGAAATAAATCGGATTCGAAGAGTCTGGAGTACTATGTTGAGGCTCCATCCACGTCACACTTAAAATTTCCGAAGTAGTGACAGCAGAAGACCCATGGAAAAGAGAAAGGTGAACAGTATATTAAATATAAATGATCCCATGCCAAGAAACGAATGCCAAAAGGCAAATAAGAATTTAAAAAAAAACTCCTATTAAAGCATCATACATCAAAGCAAACTCTAAATCATAAGTACTAAATGTCCAAAATATCCTCTCCGTCCGTCAGCTGAAAATTAAATACATCTCTCACACAAAAGGACACTATGGGATAGAGGATCCTGAAATAAAATTCAGTAAGAGAGGCATGGAGGAGGACTCATATGAAAAGGGACAAAAGTCCAAAAGCACAAAAGATGATAAAGTGGCATGGGAATGAGGAACAAACGAATATTTCTGTTTACCATATGCTACAATCCTGTGGTGTCCAAGCTATCAGCTACCTGAAAACAAAAGTAATAATGAAACTCATCCTCTGGACTCAACAGAGTCATCTGGACTTGAAAATCTTGGTTTCCACTCTCCCAAATTGGACTATCATCAATGATTAAAGGTACACACTTCTGTCATTTGAGAAATCCAGATAACTAGAAGAATTTAATAGATGCATTTATTGTTAAACAGTCTATCACTCAAAGAATAATCGCCCAGAGATCTAGGTTCACCAGGTAATCGCCAATTGTTGCAGCTGCAACTGTTCTCCCCAAATTTCTTAAATTTCGGTCCCCTCCTCATAATTTAGAATTGTTTTAATCATTGGAACCTTCAGCCTTTTTTGGCATGCTTTATTTTCGAATGACTTTGAAGATTGATTGTCATCCTGTTTTAAAAGTGTCGTGTTTGAATTTCGTGATGGGTCACGGATGTGCTTCTGTTTTGCTAGCCGAGGATAAATCAAATCTTTTGTTCTTTAAGGCTGCTGTTGCGGAAGTAGAGTGGGTTTAACTTTTACTGATTCTTAAATATTTTTGAGCGCTTAATGTTTTATTGATCAGGCATCTTACTATGTTAAATCGGTGGCTGATGGCCTTTTCCCGTTCGCCGTTGTGGCTCCCAAATCGATTAGCCATCGGAAGTATGAAGAGCTCTGAATGCCGATGCATGTTGACCTTTTTGTCCCATACCCGTAGTGTTTTATTTTCTGCCGTTTCGGCTGGGAAAGTCATTTGCCTTCTGATGTAATGTCTTCCAACTTCTAATTGAGCTTTTCTCTCCCGCATTTCGCGTGTCTTTATCCCTTGTCTCTTCCATCGTTGCGGCTCCCAAAGTAGTTAAGCCTCCGAAGTATAAAGCCTTCCGACTTCTGATTGAGAGTGTTCCTGCTCGCAGGAAGTGTATCCTTAACCTCTCCTTTTCCTCTGTTGTGGCTAGGAAAGCCTTTTCGCGTCTGATGTCGATATTCTTCTAGATTCTGATTCAGAACTTTCCCACTCGAGGCTTAGTCAAAACTCTTCCGTTTGTTAAATTTTTCAGATTAAGGGATGCACCTAGGCATTTTCTTGTGGATTAGCCATTTCAGGTGGTTTAAGTTAACGTTTAAAATGCCATTTCAACGAATGATGCACAGTAATTGATTGCAGGTAGAACTCAAGGGACTGTTGGGGAGATTGCGTGGTGAAGGCATAGCTTGACAGTTTGTAAAAAATCAAATCGAAACCGGCAGGGTCACAAGGGAGACAAGCGAAGGAAAAGACAAAAAATCGAAAGCAACAAAACGAAGATCTGAAAGGTCCAGCAGTTACCTAGCCAATCATGAGCATGCGTAGAAAATATAGAGGAATATGAAGCATTGGGGAACTGAAAGGTCATACGTTTGGGGGCAGCCCAAACGACCTACTGTGTAGTTTAAATATTGAAAAAGTTAAAAGTACAGGGACTTTTTCCCTGGAAAAACTTGTACACCATGTGCTTGTAAGAGGAACTATTTCGTTTTACAATCAGAAACTGCAACTTTTTTCCTGCTGGAGAAAGCGAAATGTGGAATGTATCAATGTGATTAAGTGAACAATGTTGAAGGGGAACTATTTCATTTTCAGTTGTGTTTCATTAACTGTGAGAGTGTTTAACTTCCTGAACCTATGTTCTTATTAAATGTTCTTCAGTATATTTTTGTGATGTTTTCCACTGCGAGTAATAAATGTTGTCCATAAACAATTGGCTGTCTGGTTGTTCAAATATCTGTAATTGTCCATGTGTATTGAAAGAAGTATCAGCTATCTGTAACTCTTCATAATGCATGTACAAAATATATTACTCACCAACTAATGATAATCCTCCTCCCTAGGGATAGTTTAGGTAGTTAGTTTTAATTTCTTGTTGTATGTGATTTAGATGCTTGTGAATGCTAAGACGAGAGGTAAGAACCTGCGCATCATGTTGTGAATGCTCCTTGCATCTTATTACCTTGCATGGTTAATTAGGAACTTGCATATCATACATTAAGTCAAAAAATACAAAAATACACGGTGGACCGGGCCACAACCGGTAAAGCCTTTGTTTTTGTTACTTTGACCTACGGTAGCCGGACCGCAAACCGGACGGATTCTCCATACCAAACAGTCACGGGCTAGTTGGGAACGTTGACTGGGGAGAATCCCTTACTGTTGTTGCCTATGAATTTCCAGGCCTCAACACAATCTTTTCATTGTTTTAAGGAGTTAGAAAAGAGCTTAAACAAAACTCCAATATGGTCAACCGATTGCGGTGGCACAAGCAGTGCCCCATTTCGGGATGGTGGACAGAGGTCCAAAGGTCATCCACATAGTATGGATGGAGTAGAAAGCTCTCAAACATACCAATACATGCACAGGATAGATCGTGACAGTGGCTCGCGAGTCGGTGTGGCAGAGGCACGTGAACCGAAGTGTCTCTTAGACAGAGGTCTGGAGAGTGTGTGTGTGTGTTACGGTGGACAAACTTGACTACAAGTATGGAGATGTAAATACAAGTCCAGAGGAATTTATATGCCAAATAAATGAAAGAAAAATAAAGGGTTTTGTGGATGATGGTCCAGATGTCCGCGTAAGGTGCGGTGGAAAAGACAATTATAAATACAAAAATAAAAGTAAAATTACATTCCTTAACGGGTGGTGGCCCAAAAACGCGCATGAGTTATGATCAGGGATTGTGATACAAGTACAGGTCTGTAAACACTTGCATCGTCATGTCATGGCTCGTAAATCGAGGTGACTTGTGGGAAATGGTCCCGAAAGGGGTAAAACCGGTTGCAGTTTTTGTGGATGTGCAATAAGCCCATAGGGAAGAGAATAGCATGTGATGCCAATTGGTTTTATGGTTTCCCACCATCCTTTGGAGCATTGTTTTGATGATTTTGATGACTGCCTCAACTTGGCCATTGCCCTAAGGGTAGTAGGAAGATAAGTAATGGTGTTTGAACTTCAACATGGTTGACAGTTCAGCCCATATGGCATCTTGAAAGTGTGCTACATGGTCTGAGACAAGTTGTTTAGGAACACCAAATTGTGTAATAACATGGTTAAAGAAGAAGCGTGTTGTGGTTTTGGCTTTCCAATCGAATGTGGGCATGGCCTCGGCCCACTTGGTGAAGTAATCGACTGCCATAATGATGTATTTATGGCCATTAGTCGAGACGGGGGTGATTGTCATGAAGTCAATTGCCCATTTGCAGAAGGGCCCGACTATGACTATGGGGTGTAAGGGCGCAAGAGGGGTTCTTTCCTTTGGGGCAAAAAGTTGACAGCTGCGGCAATGTTTGACTACCTCTATGTAATCAGCAAAGATGGAGGGCCAGAAATAGTTGACGCATAGGATATTTTGGGTGGTTGCTAGGCCTGAAAGGTGGCCACCACAGGCTCCAGTATGACTATCGTTGAGGATTTTCTTGGCCTCGTCACGGGTGAGGCAATGACGTAAGATGGTATCAATTCCTTGACGATACAGAACATCTCCAATCAACAAGTTGTGAATGGCTTGATGTTGGATGCGTCGCCTATCTTCACGGTTGAAGTGCGCTGCAAAATTCTATGTTCGTAAATAGAGAAGGATGTCCCCATACCATGGGTCGTCTGTAGATATGACGAATACGAAATCATCGGGGAGATCATCCATTGGGGGTGATGACGCGGTTAATGGGGGTAGATCTGTCATGAATGTGGCCAGTGTGAGTGCCTTCATGATTTTTGGAGACACAAACTCTAGGTCAAACTCTTGGGGAACGACTACCCACTTAGCTGCATGACCTTGTAGAAGGCGATGGCTTCAGAGGTACCACATTGGGTTTGAATAGGCCACTACACGATTATGATTGGAAATGATGTAGTGGCGTAATTTTTTAGCCGATAAGACAATGGCGAGGGCTAATTTCTCCTCGAGTGAATATCATAGTGGGGGTCCTGTTAGCTTCTGACTGATGTAGTAAATCACATGCTCATGGTGAGAATTGTCTTCTTGGACCAAGACTCCAACAATGGCATTTTTCGAAGCTGACACATAGAGGATGAAGTCTCGAGTGAAGTCTGGTGTTGAGAGTAATGGTGCAGAAGCAAGGGCTTGTTTGAGTGCATAAAACAATTCTTGTGCTTGTTGATCCCAAACAAAGGGGATTTTTGTGTGGAGCAGGCGAATAAATCCGTAATATTTTGTTGCATACTCTGGTACAAAGCGGCAAAGGAAGTTGGCCTTGCCTTGGGGGCTCTGTAGTTGGTGCCAATTTTTTGGGGAACGAAGATCAAGGATAGCCTGAAATTTGAGGGGATCTACCGTTATCCCTTTGTGAGATACGATGAATTCAAGTAGACGACCTACTGGGATGCAAAAAATTCACTAGAGAGGATTGAGGTGAATTTTGTACTTGTGGCAATGTAAAAACACTTGCCGCAAGTCGTCTATATGTTGTGCTTGTTTTGGTGATTAAGCGGTAAGGTTGTCCAGGTAGACCAAGATGATGTGAATTAAATCGTGGAAACAATATGTCATGGCACGCTGGAAGGTGGCACCAGCATTTTTTTAGGCCAAAGGGCATGACTCGATATGTGAATGTGCCCCATGGGGTTGTGAATGTCGTCTTATAATGGTCTTCTTTCTGGATTTGGATTTGGTTATATCTGAAAAAACCGTCCATGAAGGAAAAGGCCTCATGTCTCGTGCATGCATCGATGATCTGGTTGCTGAAAGATGTGGGGAAGTTGTCTTTGGGACATGCCCCATTGAGGTCACAAAATTCTATGCAAACATGAATGGTACCATGTTTTTTATTCATGGGAACAAGATTAGAAACCAAAGTGGTGTATGCAATAGGATAAATGAAGTGGGCTGTGGGAAGCTTCTCTATCTCGGCTTTCACCGCAGCCACTTTGGATGGATGGATGGGCCATTGCTTTTGACGTACAGGTGCCACATCAGGACATGTGTTGATGTGGTGTTCCATGATGGATGGATCTAGACCAGCCATCTTAGTGTAAGACCAGGAAAAGATGTCACATAATTATTAGAAGAGAGCTGTGTAGGCATCGACCTCTTCCGGGGAGCAAGATGCCCCCAGCATGATTACTTCAACGATATCAGAATTGGTTGAGATGTCGATTTTAATGGTTGGTGAATTGGTTCGAAGGAATCAGGTGTTGGGATGGGGTTCTTGAACCAATCAACCTCCCCATGGATGAAATATTTGGTCTCCATGGAAAACTGGTCAGACTGCAACACCAGTTCTTCCGAGAGGAAGAACGAGTGATGGTGCATGTCATCCCAAGGGTATTCCGGGGTATTCAGAGCTTCAAGTATCTCCTCATCATTGCCAAATCAACGAAGAGACAGGTCCGATGGACTGTCGTTGGAGGAGGAGATGAGTGGGTCAGTGGAACTGGACATCATGTAAATGGACACGGTGTCTGAAGAAGGAGGTGGTGGGTGAACTTCTTCGATCAAGGTGATCTCAAACTCAAGGGAATGGTGATGGAGGTCAGCGAGAGCCATTCAAAATTCATGCAAAATATTGGAAATGGTGGGAGTAATGTCCATACAAGCTGCAAAGGGCACAAGCATGGTTTGTCCTTAATGCCTTGTTCTTGACTACTAGTGCGGTTGGGAGTTCAACCACGAGGATGTTTTCGTTTGTATCCATGGCATCTAGGTGCGTATGGATCACTAGGAATTCAGGGAAATTCTGAGTTGGATGGCCCTGTTGCTCGCAGATGGTGCACGATGGGACTTGTTGTGGCTCTGCGGTGGCTTTGGTGTTCTTTCCCCTAGCCCTTTTTGGTTGGGGCGATGCAGGTGCAGGTGCGACGGTTGGCTTGTGCAGACTGGGTGGAGGGTGGGATTCAACCGTGATAGGTTGCACCGAGGTTAAAACAACCTGGGGAATTGCTTGTTGAGCTGGTGGATCAAGAGACCACATCGAAATTCCCAATGTAAAGTTGGGTAGGATTAAGGTGGCCATTACCGGTTTGCTCATGACACCGGGTGGTGGGAAGAAGAAGGGAATCGTATAGACTGGGGATGAACCCAAATAAATCTATGACGGTTGCATGTGTGGATGTGGTTGTGGTTGTAGCTGTGTGTAATGTTGCTGCTGTGAGTGGTTTTGCGGCTGCAGACAATGTTGTGGTTGTGGTTGGGGCTGCGGCTGCGGTTGTTTTTTGGGTGCATCGGTGCTTGATGAGACCATGCACAAGTCTACAGTTTCATTTTGTGTCAGTGGTGGTGACACTAACATGAAAGGAGCCATCATGGTGGTATCAGCAAACAACCCAGGGCCCACATTCAACAACAGAGGTGCTGGTGTGTTGTCAACCATAGTGTTGATTACAGGGATGACATTAGCGTGTGTGGTTGCCCCTTGCGGCTCAATGGTGGTGATGGTAGGGATAACATTGGAAGGTGTCATTAACCCTTGTGGATCATGATAAATGAGCTAATCAACCATCACAATATTCCCTTCATGGGGGAAAATCATGAGACGCAAGAGAGTTGATGCGACTGCTCGCATGGCATACATGTAACTCCTTCCAAGGAGGAGGTTGTAGTCTAGTTGAGCATTGAAGACTTCTATGTTGATCAACACTATCTTCTCGGCTAATGTGATGGGGATGTGGGGGAGGATTCCTTGGGCTTTAGTGGGATTTCCATCATAAGACCACATATTTGTGGAGGACAGTTGCATAATTGGTGATCCAATTTTCTACCAAACCAAGGTATACATAACGCATGTGGATGCCATCTCATCCACTATGCACTGATGCAGGACCAAATTCTGGATGGATAGCGGGATTTGGAAGGCGATAGTCGAGGGCATGCATGGTTCCCCATTCTTTGTGTCAAATGTGACCAACTTGGAGTCGGAGGGGTCTATTGCCCCTAGATCGACTAGTAAGGCTTTCCGCTACATTAGGCATGTTTTAAGTACCTCAAGAGTGGACATGGTGGTTGGAGTTCAGGCCAAATCATCCACAATGCTATAGCTGACTGCAGCTCTAGCCGTGGCGTTATTCAAAATATTGCGTATGGGGGGGCACGGGAATGGGGGTAACTGAAGAGGTAGGTTGACTATTTTGGACCTTGATGCCACTGATGTGTCGGTGGGTTCGGTGGTGGTACTATACTGATTCTGTTGGGTTTGCAAGTTGACCTCTTCAGTCATCATGGCTAGCAGGTGGTGAACACCTGTTTCGGCAGTGGGAGGTGCCCCCGGAGCATTGGGATTGGCCTGGGGAGGGGGTGCAGTTGCCACCAATCCTTGTACTGGTAGTGGGTTTTGAAGCACCATGGGGGGAGGTCCATGTGGTGCTGGGTTGGGCTGGGCTTGATGTGCCGCGTCGACGGCCTGTTGGGCCTCATTTTGAATGGCCTACTTAGCGCGACCCATAAGGGGACACTCAACTGTGTAATTCCCATAAACATCACAGAGTGTGCATGGTTGGTTCATTAGAGGAAATTTCAACTCAAAATGGGCCTCCTAAGAAGAATTAATAAAATAATAGTTAAAATAATAAAATAATATTTATTAATTTTGGAGGAAGAAAAGAAAAAACTACTTTTTTGTTTGTATTTTTGACATATATCCCCATGTTTTTACTCAAATTTTGATCGAGAGAGCTTGTTGGATGCAGAATTAAATTCCGCATCCAACGAGTACCCACTCAACATACTTTTGACGGACCCCGCTACCCCAAAAGCAAGAAATACCTGAAAAAACATGATGATGACATCATCCTCACATTTTTTTAGGTATTTCTTGTTTTTTGGGTAGTGGGGTCCATAAAAAGTATGCTAAGTGGGTACTTGTTGGATGTAGAATTTAATTCTGCATCCAATGACCTATCCTGATCCAAATTTGAGTAAAAACATGGGGAGATATGTCGAAAATACAAACAAAAAAAGTTGTTTTTTTTATGATACCTATCCCCAAATTTATATTAAAAAGGTGTTTAAGACCTATATGGTATTTCAAATTTAAAGAAATTTCATTGGCTAACACATGATGAAATGGAATTTGAATCAAAGTTAAAAGGCCCACTTTGAGTTGAAATTTCCTCTAATGTGTGCACAACGGAGCATTGCGTCTTGGTGCATTCTGTCGCAGGGGGTTTTGGGGTAGCCGGTTTTCCGCGGCATTGTTGGGAGGGTTCGGTTGTTGACCGCCTCCCTACGGTTGGTTTTTTCCTTGGTTGCAGGGCTGATTATTTCAATCTTTCCCTTGTTGATTATTGGGGGCAGGTTGGTTGGGATGGTTTTGTTGTGCGAACACTTGTCCCAATGGAGCGGGTGGAGCAGGGGCGGGGCCTTGAACTGGTTGCATTGGTGATGCATAGTATATTTGTGGGGGTGGTGGTGCCACAAATGTGGACATTTTCCCCACATATTGCTATGTTGGCCAAGCCATGGCCTAAGCCTGCTGCGGTGGTGCAGGCTGTTCATAGGAATTTGTTGCTCCGGACTGAGACATCATTCTTGCGTAGTCCGAAGCTTGGTTTTGGTGAGAAACACTAGCAGTGTTGCTTGGTTGTGGTGTAATGATAGGTGGTTTTGATCAAGTCTGTGGCTATTGGGAGACTAATCCTATGATATCGTCAGCAGCATGGGATGCCCCCGGTGCGTCGCGGTAGGAGGTACTCGGACGGGGGGCATCTGGAATGACGGTGTACAGGTATCTAGACTGAGGATAGATTAGGTCAAATTGTTGGGCCTTCAGTGTGGCATCTTCTTTGGATTGGGGACATTCGGATGCGACATCCTTTGATATGGGCGGGAGCAAGGTCTTAAGGAACCAAATCCAAGAATATATTGTCATCAAGTTGGATTTTAAATAAGTTATGGCATCGCCGCCACTCATGGATATGGTCAGTTATGTGAGTGCCAGTGCTTTGACAGCAGGATAGCAGGATCTCCACCCCTTTGTCATATTTGACAGGGAGTTGGAAATACTGTAGGAACATGAAGGTTAGGGAGTTGAAGTCTAGGTACTTGGCTTGTGGTAGCTCAATGTACCATTTGGCCGCGACACTTGTAAGGGTATGTTGGAATAGTCTTAGCATGATGGAGTCATCAACGATGCTATTAGACGAGCACCATAGATGGAATGTCATTATGTGGTTTTTGGGACATTCCCTTGCTTGGCCTTCAAACTTGAGGATGTCTTATGGCAGCTTAGTTGGCATTGGAGGCCAAAAATATTGATGGCAGATGGGGTCATTTGTTAATCCATCCAAATTAGGCAAGTTAAGATGAGCCATCAAGGGCAGATTCGACCCCAAGTTGATGTGGTATGGGGTTGCGATGGTGGTGGGGTTTGCAGGTGCATAATGCATCTGCATAGCTCGGGGTGCTTGTGGTGGCACCATTGTGGATGGGCCAATGCCCCCAAGTGTTGTGGGTGGGACAGTATGAGTGGCAGTGAGATTTCCCCCATGTATGACAGTAGGGTCAATGTAAGTGGATGGTCCACTTCCCCCCTTGTGAAGCAGGAGGGGCAGTGTGTGTGGAAGGGCCATTGCCCCCGTGTGCTTCTAGTGTGACAGCTTGGTTGGTCACTATGGGTGGTGGCAGCTGACTGATGATAGTCTACATGACTATGCTTGGGCCACTTACTAGGTTGTGGGTGACAGGTTGTGATGTGGACATGTGTCCACTTGCTAAGGTTAAGCTGAAAATGGATCGGGGTTGGCACTAGCCATGGGGCTTGATGGTGTGGTATGGAGGTCTAGTCCAGAATGATATGGGTTTGAATCAGAATCAGATGCTATGTGGCCTTCTGATGGTGTGGAAGATCACTGAGAGCAGCTTTGACGATGTCGATTGAGTGTTCCAAATGGTGGTGGTTCACCTCTCAGGCATGAGGAAGAGCATGGAGGATGAATTGTGTTAGATTTTAGTCCTGAAACTTGGTGGGAATGATGTTTGAACTCTGGTTTTAGTGGCTTCCTATTGGATGCAGGTGGTCACTCGGCCACCAATACTGCCAAGATACAGCACTTGCCTTTTTCCTCACAAGTGTTTCTACTCAATCGGAAGGGGTCATTTCCTGTTTAGCTTGGCAATTCCTCTCAGCAGCCAGCTACTTTGGGGTTCCTGTGGTACTCCTCACAATGCATTTCTGGGAAAAGCCCAAGTACTTCCTGTAGTTGAAGCAGTCAGGGACTTATGTCCTCAAACACTGCAGAGTTGTTTGTACTTAGTGTAAATTGGTAAATTTTAAGGCTCACTCAGCGTCATGAACTGAGTTGGGTTAATTAGTTGTTATGGTGTATTTGTTTGTTTGTTTTTCTAGTATTTCATTGCTACAAATGGTTTATGAATTCATCATGGTATATTTCATTTCATTATGTTTATGTATGCAAGCATTGAATAATCAGAAATTGTGAACAAATACAGTGATTAACCCTGAATGTTTGTTGGGCCTAACTAGATGTCTACCTCACACTGATATTCCTCTTCAACCAAGAGAAGGTGTTGGGATCTCAACACAATGGTACTAATCCCATCCGTAGATCCTCAGGTCACCTCCCAGATGCTAGGTTGGTCAACAGGGAGGATCCTTAGTGCTATGAGAAGCCCTCCTTCTCTACCCCCTCTACATTCCAGGTCATCCAGTTTTAATGGTTTGGAACAATATAGTGGATTGCCTATATCTATACGAGCTTGCCCTTCGTCGTATCCCAGAATACCCCAGAGGGTGATGACTGGGTAGAGGAGGAAGGGGAAGCAATATGGTTAATTTTAGGTTTATTTTAGTTAGGCTAGGTTCATTTTCTTAAGCCATTAACATTTACCCGGAATTTACACATTATTTATGAAAGAAATTGCAGAAAATGAAAACATAAATTGAAATTGACACTAGTACAAAATGAGAGATTAGTGACCAGGAGACCAAAAATTTTGGTCACCACAATTTTTTTCAATGGATAAATGACCAAAATTGATAAATTTAATTGGGCTAACTAAAAAAGACCAAGATAAATGACCAAATTTGGTCACGAGATATCTAGACTAAAAATGACCACATAACAATTGGTCATTTATTTGGTCATTTTTAGTTGTGGATCTTCGGTAATGGAAAATTACAATTTTGACAATGAATTTCTACATTTTACTAAATTCTAAGAGTGCACATGGATTTAAAGACCCCTAGAACCTAGTAATTTGTAAACCTCCTCATATGTCACAACTCCATTGTTGACACCAAATTATCTATGACAATGTCCTAACGGTGAGCTATGGCTTATATATTTGATAATAACTATACAAATATACCTATAATATACATTTGTTTTTAAATATTTTATATATAAACAATATAAATTATTAAATTATTTGTATTATAAACTTTATTACTAAGTATTTTTTTACTATATACTAATAATATATATAAGAAAAAAATTAACTTATATATTTATTATAATAATAATAATAATAATAAAACAAAATTTAAAAAAAAAAACAAGTTAAACAAAAAAAAATTCATTCACGACACCACATTAGTGTAGTTTAACAATTTTGGTTTTGGCACCAACTTGAAGTGGTGGGTGCCAATGTAGAACAATCTTCCCCTTTCATTACCATATGATAGGAATCCTTATAAGATTACATTTCACTCCAACTCGAGGTGACCGTGTTTAAGGATTCAATGGCACAAAGTATGTTTCAATCTATGTCCATCCCATTTTTTTTTCAATTTATTGTTTTTGAATTTAATTGATATTGGAATGATAAAATTTTAGCCTAAAAATACTCATGGAACTAGTGAATGGAGGAAGTAGAATCCCAATTGGAAATCTTGAAATCAAGATATTAGAGGACACCCATTATAGGAAAAGATAACAACATTAGGCTTGAAGAAGTGGAAGAGAAGTCCAAAGGGCTACTGGAGACAGTGGAGTAGTTGGAAGCATAAAGGAAACTGGCAAGGGAAATGACACATTTGAACTCTCCTCCTTTACATTCCAATGCATTCTATGGGCCAAAGTTGTGGAGAGAAATGGAGGAGGTAATAGTATAACAAGGGGCACATCGTGATCTAATCAACAAAGGAGGCCCATACCTCCAAGTTTCGTGGAAAGACCTCTCATGAGCAAACTCCTCCTCAAATTCCAATGTTAATACATGGTTTACATATATGTTTGGTTAGTAGGATAGTTTGTAAAGAACTTCACATACCATTTGAAATATAGTAGATATAGTACAATTAAATTGATTAACAATAGATAAGGTATCAATAAATTTGTTCAGACAAGTAGAAGGTCACACTATTTATTGAATTATTTTTGAAACAATAAAAAACATTTACTAGTTTTGTATTATTATGTTTTTTTTCAAACATGACAAAGCTTATTATAACTTCTCTTACGAGATACCTTACATCGAAAGAAGAATATAGATCATGAAACTTCAATATTATATTATCAATTTAGATAATTATTTTAGTACTTTTTTCTCCATACAAATACACCATTCTCTATGAAAATAAGAAAATTTATCTTCTATCGACCAATAGTGCTTCCTGCCAAAATTCATCCACAAGAAGTTATCCCCAGTAATATCAGGGTTTTGTCATCAGGTTGCTATGCCTCTAGTCACAATCTCGACAACCCTCGCCGGGATATCCCTTGAAATTATGCTTCAATGGCATTATGAATCTTCCTCAATCAGTTTATTGAACGTCCTTTCAAACAATCAGTTCTCTGTTAGTTTTCTTGACCGTTCGTCTGAGCAATATTGAGGATGAAAGTTCAGGGGAGGACGACTCTGATGAATATTGGGGTAAAAATGTGAATAAAGTGGTTGGTGTTGATGACAATGAGAGCGAAGAGAATGATAGTTTCGAAGAAGAAGAATCGGTGGAATGAAAACGCAAGAGAAAACCCGTAACTACCCAGAAGGGAGATTCTCGCAGAAAAAGGTTTAGGAAGAAAACTGATGGCAAGTCTCCTAGTTGTTGGTTAAAATTAGACAGCCCTGGCAACAAATTGCAAGGGGAAGTGAAATCAATTACTCTCTCTGCCTGTAAGCATGTTGACTCAATGCAGGAGAATACAAATTGCATGAAACCTTTGAGGCAGGATGATGGCAACAGTATCTGTGAAAAGCTAAAGTCTGTACAAGGTAATGTCACCTTTATTCCCTTGTCCAATGTATTTTGTGTTTCATTTATTTCTTACAAATTATTTAAAAAATGAGCAGGGTTTTCCATTTTTCCCATTGAAAGTTTGTTGATAAGTTAACACAAAATTAAGATTGTTATGATGTAGTAGGCATTTATTACATTTACCAGGCATAGGAAAATGTTCATTTTCTTGTTTGAATTTGCTACGAGAAGCATGCTTCAAGTACTGCTTGGGATTTGCACCCATCCTTGTACCTTTTTGAATTTCCATGAGCATGGCTCAGACCACAGTTAGGACAGAACCCTGGTGGACGGCTTAAATTTTTTCAACCTTACCAATGAAACAAAAAGCCCTATTGTTGGTCAGAGGAAAATGTTTTTACTTGAACACATGCTGCTTAAACGGTTCTTCAATTACAAAAAAAATGCCTTTGATGGCTAATTTTGCTTGCAAGGATTGAGTCATTTCTTGAATATTTTCCTACGCAAAGGTCCAGCGCACATAAATTGCCATACAAAATTCATGTTTTATTCCTTTTGTGATAAGATTTGGCTTGAAGGTGTTAGTATAGTTGAATACTTAGGTTACAAGCTGTCTGCACATTGACAGCACATTGCATGTTTCATTTCAAGAATTGTGCTTGATATTGGTTACTATTATAGCAATATGTGGATAGAAAAGCTCGCTAATGATTATAAATACAGCCAATTCAGCTATTTCAAAATTTTTATTAAACAAATTACAACTATCAGCATTAATAATTCAGGATTTTGTTCTTCTTTGAACATAAAACATAATTGTTTGGCAGGTAATATAAGGTATTGTTTGCATGTTCTTTACTATGTCACCTACTTTTTAAAAGTGAAAGGTTTGAATGCTTTGAAGACTTGGTAACTGGCAGTGGGATGCCAATCACTCTGTCTGGAGAAGTTGCAGAGCGCTTTGGCTGCCGCATGACAGAGAAGCTGAAATTCCTTTTTAAGTAAGCATTTTGTACATTTTCATTGGTAGGCTGAGATGCAATAGTATAAAATTGTTTTTCAGGCTTGTCTAATTAATAAAGTTTTCTTTGCTTTTCTTAGAGTTTATGAAGGATAATAATCTTGGTTTGATGTCGTAGTGGAAGCTTAGTGTTAAATTGCATATTAGATCCTTGTTTGTTTTTCCTGACATTTTGACTGTAAGCTCTTGGAATTAATGCAAATCAGCCAAAGGTCAAATGCTTACCATAGTCACAAATTTAAGGGTCAACGTAGCTAAATCCTTGAGCTTATCTGACATTAAGGCATGGTTGAACTGGTCTTAGTACATAACTAACCATTAATAGTCATAGAACTAATTTGCTTATATGCCACAGTTAACTGGTCCACATAAGAAACTGGTTAACATGTCAGCTTCTAGAAGTGCCAAGATCAGTTACAGAATTGCTTAGGCTGAAATGTTGCATCAACAAATGCCATACACATACTTACATGGTGAGACATTGGTAGGTTTAATGCAAGACTCGTTTAAAATGTTAAGATTTCAGTAGTTGGTGGAGCTCAACACAGTTTTATGGATTGTGTGTAAGCATGGGGCTCAAATTTGTATGCGGGGTTGTCGGTAATAGAAAGGATGCACATTTACATTGTTCCACCAAGTTAAGGAGACAGTGGGGATGTGAGAGCAGGGAAGTGCATCCAAGGGATGTGAGGTGACACACGCCAAATAGGGGACGTTTATCCTTATCATAGGGGACCCTGTCTCTAAAATCCTAAAAAGTATAAACATAAAGATATAAAGATATGAAATCATAAATAATATATCTAATTGTTTTCTGTTAAAACCTATTTTTTTGGTTTGAGAAATATGTCTTATAGAGTGTCTTTGGCTAAGCTTCTGCACTATGGGGGGTGCATCTATGCTGTCAAAATCACCCAGGACTTGAACCTGGCCTCATCTGCACCCACTCTGGGGGTTTTTAAAATTTAAACCTGGGTCTCTGTGTTAATATAAGCCTGATCACCTTGCTGCTTGCTGCTCGACCAGTCTCCTGTGGGCTAAGTGTTACAACTTAATGATGAACATATTTAAATATGATATGAAAAGAATGACACATGATTTATGATTTGAATCAGATTCATAAACATGAATGATGTCATGGAAACGTGGAATAAGTTAATAAATATTTGCATTGGCAGATAAGTTGTAGCGAACATGATTTATCCATCACCATTGTATTTCTTGTTGAATCTATAATATTCAAGGGATACTAATCAGTGATACAGGATCGCTAAATGGAAAAATAACTCTAATGCTCACATGCAAATGAAAAATCACTTGAGGGAGGTTTATTAGGTAAGACGACTTAGAAATGCATTTTAGTTTTTTTTTTAAATACATTTATAAATTCCAAAAGTTGAATTTTGGGGGAACACCCAGGTGTCTCTGATTTCAGGGCATTGGGGGAATGAATGGCCTAGTGTTCCCCACACATTCACATTTCACTAAGTTTTGTAAAAGTGGAGATATGGAAACTCATTCTGGCCATCCCATCAAATCTGAATCTGCAATGTACAATTTCTTATGTATACATTCCACAGATCTGATACCTACATGTGACGGTTGGTTCCTAGTGTATCAAATTAAAATATCAAACACAGTTCTAGTCAGTGTGTAGAACTAGTTTCATTCTTTGTATATCTGCTGGTGAGTTTGTCAATATGTGGGTTAGGCATATTTGATCTTCATACTTGAAGTGAGTAGATAGGGAGATCCTTGAGTCCCTTTAGAGGTAGTGGTATCACCTTGTGATCTCATAGTAGAAGGGACACTTGAAAATGAGGTGCACTTGTATTTTTGACTCTTGAAGGTGGCTCATCTGACAAATCTTGTTTGGTTAATGAATATGTTGATTGGTCTCCACCTAGAGTCTATGAGAGCCAAGTTGGAGTTGGCTTATAGAGATATTGAGTAATGCATCCAATGCCTTTACATGAATGGGGGATGTATGATGATGCCATCTCACAACTCCAAGAAATGGTCCAGATAGAAAAAACATTTTTGAATCTAGGCTCTTCGGAGGTGAGGTCCAAGTGACTTAGATATACAATTTGTATATGTCCTCTCTAATGGCATGATTTAGTTCTTGTCTAGTCAGTTAGAGATGGCCTAACATGTTTAGGGAGTACTTGATGGGGGGAAGACACTCAGGGGAGATGGTCATTGATTGAAGAAATTGAAAGACCTATGAAAACCAATCTTGTGCAAGGCCTCTAAGAACTAACCTTGTGCACGATCTGTGGGGAAATTTGAAGCAAGGGACAGAAAAGTAGAACTGTAGGTTAGAGAGAAAGCTCCTCAATGCATTGAAGACCATGACCTTGTTTTGCCTAGGTTGATCCTCAAATTTCGATGGTCACAAAAACTGGCCAGGGAATTAATTTGTCTATGTAGATCCCCAAGAGCAGAGGCCATAAAGATTAGGTCATTGGTGAAAGGAGTAGGGAAATCAACACTTGATATAGAAGGCAACAGGAAGCCATTTCTAACCTTAATGTGCTTATGGATGAAGGATTTCAGCTGGTCAATGTAGACCCCAAAGAGGGTCCTTTGCTCCTCCTAAGAACTACTTTGATCAAAGGTGGAGTTTTTTAGAAAATTTTTCTTTTACTCATTTGTCAGAAAGTGATCACCTTATATTAACAGGTTTGCCAACCTAGCCCTTAAAAATCGCTATTAGGGAATAAGAGGGGTGATGACCTGATCATGTGGCAGGCATATAAAGAAAGAGAGATTTAAGAAGTAGATAAGCTAAAAATATTTTGACTAAATAACATAAGAATTTTCTGGAGATTACTTAATATTTAAACTCGTTGTCTCTTGATCGTAGTCTATCTAACAAATCCCATCAATATAGCAAATTGCTAACTCCATAGTGTTGTCTTTACTGCATCTATATTCAAAGGGAGACTGCTATTTCTATTGAATTTTGAATTAGTAATAGATGAAAGAAAGAGATCATATCATGAAGGTTTTCAAAACTAAATTATCGTGTTCCTTTACATTATCACGCATATGACACGGAACTTTGAATAATCAGACCTTATCTTATTTAAAAAAAAATTTATCTACTATTGACAAGTTGTTATGTATTTGCATCTAACCAGTTTGTAGTTATAGTATCACATCTTAATTTGTCTTATTTCATTAGATTATAAGTACTGCATCTATTCAACTAAGATTTAAAGTCTTATCTTCAGAATAGAGGTATCTCATATACTGATGTGACAACTAGTATACAAAATGGACAATTTTAATTGTTTTGTGTATATTCAATATTGTCTCCTGAAAACGTGTTCCCTTAAGGAAAGATGATTGTTCCTATAAGGTCTGAAGCACTTCCTTGAAATTAAGTAAATATGCTAACAAAACTCACAAAAATGGTATTAAAATCTAATATTGAAAATTATAAGCCTTTGCCAGCATTCTCTAAAAGCCGACCACTTTAACATCAATCTACAGCTGAAGACAAAATGCATCTGATAAATATATTCAAAATACAACGTCAAACAAGATTTTGATTGCTTGTATGGTTGCACTTATACCATTACATTTTATGGTCTTTTGAAAGGCCAGAATGTAATGTACCCCACCACTGCCCTAGAATGTAACTTGACAGCAATCTCTATTTTGGAATGATTGCAATTTAGAGACATGTGCTGGCAGAAACATATGTCGTGGATGAAATTGACATTGCCCTTGGAAAATGTAATTTTTCACAAGCTTTTTTAGATGTTCATTTCAAATTTTGAAGCTCAAACCTGATCTATATATGCTTACCTTGCACTTATAGATGCAGAATGTAGCAATAATTTGAATATTCTAGATATTGTTTGGAACCTTATTTCTTTTGGTGGCTTATCAAGGTCTTGAACAACTGTCTTTCTTATTGGTAAATAATTATTTATGCTATTTCATAGTCAGACTATAAGGGATCCTTGTCCTGTCGCTGTGTGGGTGCAGTTGCTTTGGGCATTGGAATTCTATTTGCAACCTATAATTATTGCTTTGTCAATCTTTAGAGAATGGGGTTTTTGGATTTTAAATCTTTTGCATGTGGATCATCCTTCTATTATGTTCCTTATATTCTTATTGTTTGAGTCATCGCATTTAAATATTTGTTTGTCAAACACCAAGAGAAGTTTCTTTGCAAATATTTCCTACCTTTACCCACCGACCTGTGCCATAGGTCCTTGAAAAGATCCTGCCAACGAATATGATGGATGATAATTAAATTATCACCAAACTCAAATACTTCCACTCATGGAATGGTAATTATTGGAATATATAGGATTATTAGAAATATAAAAAACTTTGCATTTTTAAACCATGCCATTTATAGAGGCAGATACACATTCCAAACTAAGGTTTACCCAAGCCATATGCTAAATGACAACATCATCATAACATTTTGTGCTTGTAAGCCCCAATCGTTTACAGACTCATGATACTCATAATCAATAATTTAGGTAACACGAAGTTTATGGTCATCCTACATCAGCTTCGCATGTGCACTTGGTTGGCCTTTTAGCTACATGCTCAATGACTTTGTATTTTTGTTCTACTAGAAATTACACGCCACCTACATATAACCCAAGGATACTAAGATATCTCTGTCTTATCTTTGTGGAAGACATTTGGTAATAAATTTATTTTCATTTTGTAAGGACTATAGACATTTAACCAACATTAAAAATTAGTTATTTTGTGTATACTATTGTAGAGGTAATGAGTGCAATAAGTTTCTGCATCTCTGAATTCACTCTGATTATGATGATGGACAGAGTATCCGAAATGTAAATGATTTAACCTATAACACATGATTATGGACAGAGTATCCCATATCCAAAATGTAAATGATTATAAGTGACTTGGAGCTATTGTTTATAAAACACAACTGTGACCAACAAGAATACTGTTGATGAATCTGATGGGCCTCTTTTCTTTTCCTTCTGTACTAGTCATTTTTTCATTCACCCAAAAAATTCAAAGTAAATCCATGTTTATGTTCTCTTTGAAATTTCTCTCTTGCTGGAAGCCATCTCTGCATTCAATCAATGCCTTCTATAATCTTGTCATTTCAAAGGACAAAATAGAGTTAAAAGTGCCAGTTTTTAAATAGATAAATACCCTCCAGCAAAGTAATAGATTGTAATGACTTGCTTATCAGCCTAAATGAGAAATCAAAGGACCCCAGAAGAAGTTTGATCTCATTGAATCCATGCTGGCCCTAAATCTATAAAATTCTATGTCGTGCAATTTAGATCATGTGACAAATATTATTCCCACAGTCCTAGAGATAAAGAAGCACACACGGAGCTAATTTGCTGTGCATCAACCAAAATATAGTGGACCCAATTTGAGATGAGTTCAAAAACTATTATGGATTTGATATTTATCGACTTTCCACTACATCTCCATTTGTAACCTTCATCTATGTGCAGTTTTATCTTGTAACACGAAAGCTCCAAAGATTGTGTGAATGCGAATTGCATTTGTTTTGAATCCAGCTCCTAAGAATCTGGCAATGAAAAGAAAATGAAGAACACAAGCAGTAGGGATGCTGAAGAAAAGCTGAAATGATAACTAATTTCAAGTTTGCAACACATATGCCATCATATCTACAAGATTATTCTCTTTCTAGGCTTGCCTTTCACTTTAAGTATCACATTGTATCATTAGAAATTTTTTGTTTGCATCCTATTTTGAAAGAAACTCCATGGAGTACTTGAGCCCTGCATTTGTCTAATTGCTTGAAAAGCCCAAAAGTAGAGCTGTTACAAGTATCTTGCAAATTATTTGAGCATATTTGCAGTCAATATATAAATTAGGAAATTATTTGAGCAGACATGGTGCATGCAATGTTGAAATATTGATAAAAGACATGCACATTTTGCAAGAACTATAATTATTAGGCATAATAAGATCCATACATGCAAGCTGGGTAAGGGCACATTCTCTAAATAAAACAAAACATAAGATTAAAGTATATTTGATAAGATTTTTTTGGAAAGAACACTGCTTATATTACACAAAATATATGCAAAAGGAGGACAATATGTAAAAGAGAAGGGACAAATAAATTAAAGCCAAATATGTAAAAGAGCAGGGGCTTAAAATGATTATGTACTGCTTATATTAGACTTTGCTTATATTGAACACTATATTAGAGATCTAACTGTTGAGAGTGTTGCGCGGGGCACAAGGGTTGAATGTTTAGATATCACTGGGGTTTCAAAGTTGAGGGACGAGTCACATATATCCAAATACATTCTCAGATCAAAAGGTGGTTCTCAGGATTGTCTGCATTGGTGTCTTCTAGGAGTGCCTGATACATGGAATGAACTCCTCTTTGCTCAGCTATTGTTTCCACAACCAAAGAATCCAGCAGTACAAACATGATGTGGCGACACTGTGTTACTTTTTATTGGCCATTGCACAAGACTCCACTGATAGTTTATGGAAGGCAGTTAATAACTGGTTCCAACATGAACAGATCATGAATTGGAGGTTAATTGTAATAGAGCATAGTAAGTAAATTTACATTTCTTTGTGTCCTATTGTCTATTTGGCTATAGCCTATCATTCTTTCATTCCCAGAAGAAAGCATGACAAGGACTAGCAGCAGATATCTTGTTGCAGTTGCCATGCTTTTCAAAGATTTTCCACCAAAACAGTTGGAAAATGCATCCTTGTAAGTTTCCTACTAGAAGAAAAGGCAAGTTATTCATTGTGGCATATTGAGTCACTATTTTGTTTAATTATCATTGTTGATCCTACTGAAAAGTTGGTTCTAGAGTCATTTTTCGTAGTTTTTATTTTTAATGTGATTCAGTATGCTGCCGCATGCAGGCCTGTACTTTTCTCCTGTAAAATTGGATTCATGTACTTTTTGCCAGTCCCATTGGCCATTTTCTGTCAATGGATATCTAAATATTAAATTTAAATAAAAATCCATGGATTTCAAATCGTCTTTTATGATTGAAATTAACATTGTAGAAACAGTGCAAGCTATGTTTCAATAAATAAATGGATCTTCAGATACAAGGATCATTATATCTTGTCTACTATCACCACCATAAAATTCTATGTGAATAGAGAAAGTTATTTATAAATGCCTGTTTTTTTGTTTTGTTTTGGATATCTTGGTGTTGAATTCTCATCCTATCTTGCGACTATAAAGTGGGTATGTTGTCTCCCATTATAGTGCCTTGATTTAGACCGATTGTGTGCTAGTAGGTTATTTTGAATCTTGGCAAATGATTCATTTTATCATGTTCCTTTCATTTACTGGTCTTTGATTGCACATAGGTCATTTGCCAATTTAATTGTGTGCTGTGCACATAGGTCCTATGAAGACCTTTATGCATGATTTTCCTATTTTGGATAGGTCGGTATTGAACACTGCTGCTGTCAATAGAAATAAGTAAACTTGCCTCCCCACAAAAAAACTAAATTATCAATATCATTATAGATCTGGTGGCTGCTAACTGAAAGTGTTAAATGCCCACTGAAATTGGATGCTAACTCAACACTAGCTGAAGTTTTAAGTGCTCAGAACCTAAAACTAGAACTTAAACTCAACTTCTGCATGGTTAATTTAAAGATGGGTAAAAGACAAGGTTTATGTTTTGACTGCGCTCCTTTTGCATGCTACACTAGCCAATGTGCCCCCTTCTTTTGCAATATACTCTAGAGTCTATCCATGTATAAGAAGTGTTCTGCACATGTTGTTTATGAACACCATAACAAGTGCTTATATCCTTTGCATGTACATCGACCTTGAAACCCTGTGCACCTTTGCTACTATGACTCAGGCCCAGGAAAAGAATATATTCACAGAAATTAACTTAATGCAACAGTAGATTCCACAGGAAGAAGAAAATGCAGAGTAGCTGCAGCATGGACCCTACCCCGTTGAACAACTTCAGGTAATAAGTTTCAAATTCCTTTCAAAGCCAAGAACAATGCAATGCAATTTCTTTGAAATTAATTTGATCTCTGGATGCTTTTGTTGTATCAGTCCTGTGGGATATCTTCTGTTGATATTAAAAAACTCAAGGATGTCGGGCACTGCACGGTAGAAGCTGTTGCATATTCTCCCAAGAAAGAGCTTGTGCAGATCAAGGGCCTCAGTGATGCCAAGGTTGATAAAATTATTGAAGCAGGCATGTCAACTTTATCCCTTAGCCCACTTTTTTTATAGTTCTATTTTTGAAAACATGAAAAATTCAGTGGGAGGCTTGTATTCATATGATTATTGCCTCTAGCAGCCTCAAAATTGGTTCCCATGGGTTTCACTAGTGCCAGCCAGCTGCATGCTCAACGCCTTGAGATTATACAGATAAGTTCTGGCTCTACAGAACTTGAAAAGATACTAGAAGGTAAAGTAATTTCTATAGAAATTGCTTGAGAGTTCTTTGGTTACAAGGATACAGTTGAGTTGCATTGTTATTAATGATGGGATTGGTGGAATTCTTTGTGGGCATTGATAATTTTTTTTTAGGCACATTTATTATACACCTGAGTGGCACCTCTCTGTCCGAGTGCTGATATCCCTCATGTCGTCACACAAAAGGACACTTATGGATAGAGGTTTGCCCTTAACACTATATCTTGGCTTGTCATGAAATACATTCTACCTTCATCCAGCTAGTTACTTTTCCATTTAGCCATGTTGGGATGTATTTGCGACTCTCATTCTTGACAACTCGCGAGTCATTCGCGAGTCTCCTTCACAGCAAGTCGCGAATCCTTGTATTCGTGGGTTGCGTTTATACAGAGTCGCGAGTCATTCGCGGGTTGCTCTACTACATACCCGCGAATGTACTCCTTAACATGAAAACACAAAATCACGCGCTAATGGGATTTTAGTTAAGTCATTTTACTTAATCTCCCTAACTGCTATAACCTCCCTAACCTTCGAGAACTGCCTTATTTCACCCATATAAATACAGGCCTTGGGGAGGGTTGTAGACACTTACACTTTTGGAGCAAAGTTATGCTGGTGGATTGTTTACATAAGTCTTTGGAGTAGTGAAACTTAGAATCCTTTGGTGACAGAGGAGTCCTTGTCTCAGACGTTTGGTTGTACTCTGAACTTTCTCATTATTGATAATAAAGAGATTACTTCTTCCACATGTGTCTTATATATCTTGGTTTGATAATTGTTTATGCTTCAGTATTTCATATTTGAATTATCTAACCTGCTAACATATATATATATGAATCATACTATATCTCGAATATTGTCTCTGAACAGGTGAAAGAGGAGTGAACCTTGAATACTTTGGAAGTGGAGCAGATTGGAAGAGGACTAGCAAGGATCGAACATCGTTAAACAAGTAAGTTCTTCTAACCCTCCTATTTCCTATTCTGCACTTTAGAATTCAATTGTCTGCAAGTGTTTGAGTATGTTGGTAAACCCCGACCTACGATTATTAGGTGCATAATCCCTTACAACAGAACCGACGACTCCACTGGGGAAGCCTAGACTACTGTAGGTCATTTCTGTTACCCTGATTAGTTTTACTTGTGAGTCTGACTGTGGTTTTTTATCCTAGCTCTTGCTTACTTCAGTGTTTGAAAGTCTTAGGGTTTTTTCTTTGCTTTTGAGAAAAAATTTATCCCCATTCGTGGGTTGTTCCACTAAACAGTCGCGAATATGAATTTGCATTCGCGGGTTGTTATACTGCACAGTCGCGAGTCATTCACGAGTTGCACTGCTAGACAGTCGCGAGTACTCCTGAAGATTTGGATTTTTAAAAGAAGAGTTTGCTTGTGTCTTTTCTTGTTATATTCCTTGTTTTCTGGGAAGACTTTCTTTAAGAATGCTGTAGAGTTTTCTTGATTGCCTTAGGTGATCATGTCTTAGTGCTTTTTGAAAGCTATTGAGTCTTTTTTACTTGATTTATTTACTATTTGCATCCTGAAGCATTTGGCCTGTTTGGGTTCTTGATTAAAGTGTCTTAGTCCAGATCAGTGATCAGGGTCTTGGAATCTGTTTTTCCAGTCTGCTTTCTGACAGTTGCTGGTTTGTACTTACCTTTTTAATTCTGCAGTGGTTTTGTATCATTGTTTGCACCCAAGCTAAGTTTCTAGCCTGCTTCTCTTGCTGGTCTGAAGGTTCTGTTAGCCTGTTTGTTTCAGTTTGTAGTTTATTTACAGTTCATAAGTTTCAAGTTGACTCAAACATATTGCATTGTAGATGCATAGTAGTTTCTTTGAGCAATTTTTAAAGTGAAAACAAAACATAGTTAGTCTTTTGCATTGTGATTTTGCATAAGTAGTGTTTACTTCATTTTAAAAATATATAATCTCAGAAAATTACAAAAACATAGGCTTAGTTTCTCTTATCAGTGCTTTAGTTCATCAATACATATTCGAAAAAATGAAAAGAGGTTTGTTTTAATAGTAGTTTGCTTTGAATACACTTTACTTTCATTTATTTCTTGCTGAGTCAAAACACCATACAGTATATCACTTCCATTTCCTCTTGAGTAAGAAACAACCCTTAAAATAAACGCATAAGTTAAAATTTACTAGTAAGTTTTTATTTTTAGGGGCCTTTCACCTACTAGCTTAGGCTAGACTTGTGATCTAGGGAGTGTAAACTCCCCACAAGTTATAAACTCAGACTTAGTGGACCTATCTTTAGGTAAATCCTTAATTCTATCACTGTATCTGGGAAGCTCCTCTCAAACGGGAGTGAAGCACTAGGCCGCGTGGAGGCTTGGACAGAGGGGATAACCCCCCGAATCCTTGTCAAAATGTAACCCGTGAATTTTGCACATCTGGGGATTCTGTCCTAGACAGAGTTTCAGGCTCAGCTACCCTGCCCATGCGTACGAGTTTGGCTGACAACTGTCCCCCCAAACAACTGGTATTGTCAAGGTAGCCTTAGTCTCTTGTCTCTTTAGGGTTCATACCTAGGTAAAACGGAAGGTTATTTTTGGTTCACCTCGAACGGGCTTGGAAGGTAACCCTTGTGGAAAGTGCAGGAGGGTGGTGGGTGATTCCTCCACTTGTGCCTGAGAACCCCTCAAGGACGCCAAGTAACTGTTCATCAGCTTTCTTCAGGAAAGCATATCTTTATACCCTGGTTTGATTGCTTGAGACTCTAGGATCTTTTTAGTGTATTCTCTGTGGATTTGCTTGTGCTTAGTTGACCTTAGGGTGTGATTAAGTCAAATTTTTAATTCTGGAGGACCAACTAGTTAGAAGGTCAAGAAGGTTGAGAAACCTTCCTCCTCTTCCTGCATTGGAGCCTCCACCTTTACCCCAAAGGCGGAGATTAGGCACAGATGGTTCTTTTGAACCAGTAGGAGTAAGTGAGGTTCTTGGTGAACTGGAATTGATAGCTAACCATTTTGATTTAGACATAGTCGAGATAGAAGAATTGCAAACTGACGAGTTTACAAGAAATTTTAACTCTCCCTTGACTGATCTTAACGATCCTGTGATCGTCCAAGTTAGACCTTTTAGTTCACCAGTAGTAGGTGTCCCTTTGAGTAGAGTCATGTATTATGGGGAAGAGAGTGCTTTTGTGTTTACCTCAACCCTTCCGGTTGAAGGGGTACTACCTCCCCCGGTTAGTGCCCCTAGATCTAGTTTTCCTTCTACCCCTTTGACTCCAGCGAGCCGGGTGGTTCAACCACCAGTTCACTCCAACATAGGAGGTATTTCTGGTAACACGGTTGCTGGGATCCCCAGTATACCTACAATTCCCTCTTCCTTCCCTTACACTACTCAAAGTGGTCCGGTAGGATCCTCGGCTTATGTCCAAGGATTTCCTTGGAATGGGGGGCATATCCCCCCATCCAGTCCATACGTAGGTCCAACTCCTTCATATGTAGGAGTGCAGTTTGGAGGCAACACCTCTTATGGGTAAAGCTTCCATACCCCTATTTCGGTCCCATACTCGAGCTCTCCCTTCTCTTTGTTTAGCAGAGGGATACCTGCTCCAGTTTTTCAGACCCCAGCTTCTATGGGGATGGCCTGAACCACTTACACTGCACCTCCCACCCAAAATCCAGTGGCCTATGGATGGAATCTATTTCAAAGCAACCTTACCACTTCATAATCGGTGTCAGGGGGCAACCCCACCTTTACCTATGGGAATTCGGGGGCTGGACCCTCTAATCCCGAAGCTGGAACATCTAGCGCACCGGTTAGGCCCAAAATTCCTTTTCTGGCAACTTTGAACTTGCCAGACTTATCCAAATTGATGAACGACCCGGTGAGGCATGACCCCTTGTGGCCACATGTTCCCACCAAACTGCCCTCGGACATCCCTAAGTTCGAAGGTAAGGCTGGTGAAGATCCTGGGGCACATGCCACCACCTTCCATATATGGTGTTCTTCCAACTCATTAAATGAAGATTCAGTGAGATTGAGGCTGTTCCAGAGGACCTTGACTGGCACTGCGGAAAAATGGTAGATTGAGCTACCTTCTGCTGCTTTTAGTAGTTTTTGGGACCTAGCTAGTGCTTTCCTTAGTCACTTTCAGCTTCCGGTCCGTTACGATTTCGGAACAGATTTGCTGTCCACTTTCAGACAAAACAAGGCAACCCACATCTCGGATCATATCTAAGAGTGGAGGAGGCGAAAGAGTCTAATCAAAGCTACTATCCCTCCTGAGTTTCTATTAGAGTGGTTCCTTAAGTCATTGTTTCCATACATTTCTAAGGATGTTTCCACATCAGGAGTGACTAGTGAAGAAGAAGCCATACTCAGGGCCCAGCAGTTGGACTTGATTTATTCACAGTCTGGGATTCTATATGAAATTATCCCTGAGGCACAAAGGCCTTCACATGAGGCCGAGAAACCCAAGCCTGTACCCCATGCCGATGGTGTGGTTGGGTCCGTAAACTCTCCCACTGTAGAATCTTTGACAAAACAACTTCACCAATTGTCTGTCAAACAGTCTATGGAGGAGGCAGCAAAGGTTGCCCCCTCCTCCCAAAGTGCAAATGTTTTTGCACAAACCTCTTCGAAGGGCAATCAGTAGCCCGGCGGGAAGAAGAAGAAAGGTAAAAAGGGAGAGGGAAACCAAAATCAAAACAATCCAAAGCCCGCAAACAATGCTGATGGGGGAAAAAAGGAAAAGAAGAAAGTCAAGTTCCCTTGTAATTTGTTCCAAGGGGACCACCTTACTCATATTTTTCCCCTCATGGAACAATCTCAGAAGATGTTACAAGCTCAACCGTCGGTTGTCCTGAAGGATCCATTTCCCCAAGGGTAGAATTCTGCTTCAGCTTCTACCATAGCAGGGGGCACTCAAGCTGCCCCTAACCCCAATTATATCAACATGGTTAGATCCTCAACTTTGTTACAAACCAGGAACAAAAACTATGAGAAAGAGACTGATGAGAAGGGTAAAGCTGTAGTTGAATCTTCCAACCCTCTCACTATAGAGAAACCTGCGGAAATAATGCCAAAGATACCCAAAGGTGTCTTTAAGAAGACTTTGCATAGCTCAAATGCCCGAGCCGCTTCTAACTACTCTGTGGTTGAAGACTTGGCTCAGAATCCATGTGCAATGTCAGCTTTGGAGGTGCTACAGAGCTGTCCCACTCAGTGGGATGCCCTCTTAGCAGCTTTAGGTAGCATGGACTCTTCGAGTCTCTTAGCAAAATTTAATCTCTCTGATGTTAAAATTCACCTCCCTTATCATGTAGCTCTATCGATAGATGTTGTCCATGGTGGTAAGACCATTAGACGAGCAGTTGTTGATGAGGGAGCCTCTACTTGTGTTATGTCCCTGGCCTGTTGGAAAGCTCTTGGATCCCCAGAGCTGGTCCCATCAACCACTTTACTTACTGCTTTTGATGGAAGGTCTTTCCATCCACATGGTATCTTACCAGCTTTCGAGATTAAGTTGGCTGGCAAAGCAGTGTCTGTTGAAGTCGAAGTGATTGATGCTCCATTGGAATACAATTTGCTTCTGGGTAGGAATTGGACTTATGCAATGTTTGTTGTTGCATCTGCTGTCTTTCGTGTCATGGTTTTTCCACATGAGGGCAAGGTGGTCACTATTGAACCACTTGATTTTACTCGAAAAGGCCGCTTAGAGTCTAAAGATTCCACTGTGCCATTGGTTGATCAGGCCAAACCTGCTGCACAGAGCTTGGGGGCTGGAATGTATGCATCATTGATGGGCACATTTGATATTCCAGCTCCAGTCCTTTATATCGGTTCTACTACTGTAGGGAAGTCCATTGATTCGGTGGTCGATAGGACTGGTCCTTGGGTCCTCCCAACCCCTCAGGAACCGGAAGTGCCCTTATCTACAGTGGAAGTGGCATATCAAGCTATTACCCAAACCACTGTAGATCCCATTCCAGATCCTCTTATAGTCTCGGATGATCTGGAAGAAGTCTATATGCCCGCATGGGCGGAAAACTCTTTACATTCCATAGATTGCTTAGACACAGTTTTACCTTCAGATGAAGCTATTCTGGAAGCTATGTGTGTGTGTGATAATATATGTGAGGATCTTCATCACCGATCTTATTTCCTTCCAGAGCTAAGCAAGATAGAAAACCAAGAGTTTCATGTGAGACTGTCAGATTATGTTGATACACCTGTCAACCCTTTACCTAGGGAAGGAGTGTTTGCCGAGGGGAATATGTCAAAAATTTCCACCACTATACCACTCAACATCTCTATAAAACCAGATGTCATGGAAAATATCTATATAGGTGCAAGCTGCTCTCCGAAGGAGATTGCCATTTATACTACCCTTTTCAAGGAATTCCGTGATATCTTTGCCTGGTCATATGAGGAGATGCCAGGCATTGATCCATCTATTGTTCAACATGAGATCCCAACCTATCTTTATGCTAAGCCAGTTCGGAAAAAATTACACCCCGTGAACCCGCGTAAAGCGGCGGCTGTGAAGGCAGAGGTTGAAAAGATGTTGAAAGCAGGTTTTATATATCCCGTAGCTTTGACTGAATGGGTGTCCAACCCAGTTCCTGTTGATAAAAAGCAAGGGACTATTCGCGTTTATACGAACTTTCGAGACCTTAACAAATATTGTCCTAAGGACAACTACGCTACACCGTTTATTGATCAGATCATAGATGCATGTGCGGGTAGTGAGGTATTCTCGTTTATGGATGGTTTTTTCGGCTACAATCAAATCCAAATCAAACCGGAAGACCAACATAAAACTGCTTTTATTTTCCCTTGGGGTACATTCGCGTATAGAAAAATTCCCTTTGGATTGAAAAATGCAGGGGAAACCTTTCAACGAGCCATGAAATTCGCTTTTCATGACATAAAAGCCATTGTCGAGCCTTACCTGGATGATCTGCCTGCTCATTCTCGCAAGGGGATCCAACATCCAGATCATTTACGGTTGATTTTTGAAAGATGCAGATACTATAAAATTCGCTTGAATCCCCACAAGTGTGTTTTCTGCGTCGAATCAGGTAGATTGCTTGGATTCATTGTCTCTAGTAGGGGCATTCAGGTGGATCCTTTAAAAGTTGAGGCCATTTTAAATATGCCTCCTCCTCATTCACTTAGGCAACTTCAGAGTCTACAAGGAAAGTCTAACTTCCTTCGACGTTTTATCGTTAATTATGCCAAGATCACAAAAGGTTTCATGCGCCTGCTTAAACAGGACACCCCATTTGTATGGGATGAAACTGCACAACTCACATTCGAGGCATTGAATAAAGCCTTGTTGTCGGCTCCTTTATTACGCCCGCCAGATTATTCTAGGGATTTTTTATTATATCTGGCCGCATCGGAGTCTACCATTGGGGTAGTGCTAGTTCAGGAGGATGACAAGCTCATTGAGCATGTTGTCTATTATCTTAGTCGTGCTCTAGTTGGACCTGAGCTTAATTACTCCCACATCGAGAAGTTAGCCTTAGTAGCCGTGTATGCTATACATAGGTTACGGCACTACATCTTACTGAGGACCACTACTGTAGTGGCGGATGTAAACCCTTTCCAATATGTTTTATCCCGACGGATTGTTGGAGGAAAATTCAATAAGTGGATAGTCATTCTCCAAGATTTTGACTTGGTTTTCCAATCCGCTAAATCCAAAAAGTCCTTAGTTTTTGCCGAACTTATAGCAGAATTCCCTACGAAGGAAGATGTAGTGGTTCAGGATGAATCATTCCCAGATGAGCACATCTTCCTTATATCCACCTCTGATCCTTGGTACGGAGATATTCTTATATATCTCTAGAATTTGAAGTATCCTACCGCTTACTCTAGGGAAGACCGACTCAAGTTACGCCTTCATGCTAAAAACTACCTCATTATAGGAGATACATTATATCGACGAGGGGTAGATTCCATCTTGCGTCGCTGCCTTACTCATGAGGAAGCGGAGATTGTCCTAAATGATTCCCATAGTGGAGTGTGTGGGGGTCATTTATCTAGGTTAGCGATGGCCCAGAAGATATTACGTGCCGGGTATTTCTGGCCCACCATCTTTAAAGATTGTGTGGAGGCTGTGAAACGCTGTCATCCATGTCAGCTGTACACTAGAAAAATGCGGTAACATCCTGCTCCCTTGTTTCCCGTCGTCTCGGTAGTCCCCTTCATGAAATGGGGGATAGATTATATGACATGCAACCTAGCTCGACTGGGGGGCATAAATACATCATTGTCACTGTCGACTATTTCACAAAATGGGCAGAGGAAATGCCTACTTTCAAATACAATGGGGAAACGACAGCTTTCTTCGTGTTTAATCAGATTATTGCTAGGTTTGGTATTCCCAAAGTGATTGTCACTGACCATGGCAGTCATTTCCAAAATCACATGATGACAGAGCTGACCACCATGCTCGGATTCCAACAAGAACATTCTTCTCCATATTATCTGCAAGCAAATGGTCAGGTTGAGGCTGTAAACAAAACTTTAAAAACTATCCTTAAACGTACTATTGATGCAGCCCGTTCAAATTGGAACATCATGTTATATCCTGCTCTTTGGGCTTATCAAACCAATGCCAAAATTGCTACAGGTTTTTCCCCCTTCCAACTCGTTCACGGGGTGGAAACTATTACGCTGATTGAATGCGAAATCCCACCCTTGCAGATAGCTATTCATGTGCTACCTGACACAACTGAGATTGAGGAACGGTTGCTCCATTTAGAACACCTTGATGAACAACGTAGAGATGCATTGACTGCAAATCAAGCTCATAAGAATAGGGTTAAATATCAATATGATAAAACGGTCAAACCTTGGTTTTCTCTGAGGGGGAACTTGTCTTGCTCTGGGACCAAGATAAAGAACCCCTGGGGTCAGGAAAATTCAAGGCCATGTGGTTGGGACCCTATGTTGTATCTAAATTTTTGAGTAAAGGCGCATATGAATTAGTGGATTATGATGGGAATAAGCTGCCTGAGCCTAGAAATGGGCTCTACCTGAAGAAGTACTATGCCTAGGCTTAGCACTTTTTCTTGTATATTAATGTATGTATTTTTATGTACATTAGGTTGTCAGTTTCATTTTTTATACTATCTGTTGGTTGTTGCAGATGTATTCCGAGATGTATGTAGGTTTTGCTGATGGCGCCAGCTGTCACACTTGTAACCTGGCTTCGGCAGCATGGGTTATCTATTCCCCTTCAGGACAGCTTGTTGTCGCGGGTGGCGCTTGTCTAGGTCCTGCTTCCAATAATGTTGCTGAGTATAGGGCTGTAATTGAGCTCCTATGGGTTGCTTTGTCACGAGGCATCACCCAGCTTGAAGTCCGTTTGGATTCTCAGTTGGTTGTTTCCCAGCTCAATCGAGCTTATCAGGTGCGTAATCCTACATTGT